>NIVC01000556.1:97500-105000 GCA_002269645.1 Macrostomum lignano | reverse complement strand
GCTCTGGATCTCAGAGCCGCCGAGAAAGTTTAGTGCAGAAAATGCTTCAGTTTGTTAGAATGCAATCAGAACAGATTCCTAGAAAGTGAGCTAGTCCAGCATCAAGGCAGAACATCTGGATGTGTAACGAAAGTCTCTCGGAGACTCCTGGCTCAGATTATCGCCTAGAAGTGCTTTGGAGTAGCTGGTCCACCTAACCTACAGACACAACTCGAACAGATTTCTCTGTCTGTTTGAGGCTCTGGCTCTCAGAGCCGCCGAGAAAGTTTAGTGCAGAAAATGCTTCAGTTTGTTAGAATGCAATCAGAACAGATTCCTAGAAAGTGAGCTAGTCCAGCATCAAGGTAGAACATCTGTATGTGTAACGAGAGGCTCTTGGAGATTCCTGGCTCAGATTATCGCCTAGAAGTGCTGTGGAGTAGCTGGTCCACCTAACCTACAGACACAACTCGAACAGATTTCTCTGTCTGTTTGAGGCTCTGGCTCTCAGAGCCGCCGAGAAAGTTTAGTGCCGAGAATGCTTCAGTTTTTTAGAATGCAATCAGAACAGATTCCTAGAAAGTGAGCTAGTCCAGCATCAAGGCAGAACATCTGGATGTGTAACGAGAGGCTCTCGGAGATTCCTGGCTCAGATTATCGCCTAGAAGTGCTTTGGAGTAGCTGGTCCACCTAACCTACAGACACAACTCGAACAGATTTCTCTGTCTGTTTGAGGCTCTGGCTCTCAGAGCCGCCGAGAAAGTTTAGTGCCGAGAATGCTTCAGTTTGTTAGAATGCAATCAGAACAGATTCCTAGAAAGTGAGCTAGTCCAGCATCAAGGTAGAACATCTGTATGTGTAATGAGAGGCTCTCGGAGACTCCTGGCTCAGATTATCGCCTAGAAGTGCTGTGGAGTAGCTGGTCCACCTAACCTACAGACACAACTCGAACAGATTTCTCTGTCTGTTTGAGGCTCTGGCTCTCAGAGCCGCCGAGAAAGTTTAGTGCCGAGAATGCTTCAGTTTGTTAGAATGCAATCAGAACAGATTCCTAGAAAGTGAGCTAGTCCAGCATCAAGGCAGAACATCTGGATGTGTAACGAGAGGCTCTCGGAGACTCCTGGCTCAGATTATCGCCTAGAAGTGCTTTGGAGTAGCTGGTCCACCTAACCTACAGACACAACTCGAACAGATTTCTCTGTCTGTTTGAGGCTCTGGCTCTCAGAGCCGCCGAGAAAGTTTAGTGCCGAGAATGCTTCAGTTTGTTAGAATGCAATCAGAACAGATTCCTAGAAAGTGAGCTAGTCCAGCATCAAGGCAGAACATCTGGATGTGTAACGAGAGGCTCTCGGAGACTCCTGGCTCAGATTATCGCCTAGAAGTGCTGTAGAATAGCTGGTCCACCTAACCTACAGACACAACTCGAACAGATTTCTCTGTCTGTTTGAGGCTCTGGCTCTCAGAGCCGCCGAGAAAGTTTAGTGCCGAGAATGCTTCAGTTTGTTAGAATGCAATCAGAACAGATTCCTAGAAAGTGAGCTAGTCCAGCATCAAGGCAGAACATCTGGATGTGTAACGAGAGGCTCTCGGAGATTCCTGGCTCAGATTATCGCCTAGAAGTGCTGTGGAGTAGCTGGTCCACCTAACCTACAGACACAACTCGAACAGATTTCTCTGTCTGTTTGAGGCTCTGGCTCTTAGGTGGTCCACATAACCTACAGACACAACTGAAGCAGCTCTCTCAGTCTGTTTGAGGCTTTGGCTCTCAGAAGGTGGTCCACCTAACCTACAGACACAACTCGAACAGATTTCTCTGTCTGTTTAGGCTCTGGCTCTTAGAGCCGCCGAGAAAGTTTAGTGCAGAAAATGCTTCAGTTTGTTAGAATGCAATCAGAACAGATTCCTAGAAAGTGAGCTAGTCCAGCATCAAGGCAGAACATCTGGATGTGTAACGAAAGTCTCTCGGAGACTCTTGGCTCAGATTATCGCCTAGAAGTGCTTTGGAGTAGCTGGTCCACCTAACCTACAGACACAACTCGAACAGATTTCTGTCTGTTTGAGGCTCTGGATCTCAGAGCCGCCGAGAAAGTTTAGTGCCGAGAATGCTCCAGTTTGTTAGAATGCAATCAGAACAGATTCCTAGAAAGTGAGCTAGTCCAGCATCAAGGCAGAACATCTGGATGTGTAACGAAAGTCTCTCGGAGACTCCTGGCTCAGATTATCGCCTAGAAGTGCTTTGGAGTAGCTGGTCCACCTAACCTACAGACACAACTCGAACAGATTTCTCTGTCTGTTTGAGGCTCTGGCTCTTAGGTGGTCCACATAACCTACAGACACAACTGAAGCAGCTCTCTCAGTCTGTTTGAGGCTTTGGCTCTCAGAAGGTGGTCCACCTAACCTACAGACACAACTCGAACAGATTTCTCTGTCTGTTTAGGCTCTGGCTCTTAGAGCCGCCGAGAAAGTTTAGTGCCGAGAATGCTTCAGTTTGTTAGAATGCAATCAGAACAGATTCCTAGAAAGTGAGCTAGTCCAGCATCAAGGTAGAACATCTGTATGTGTAACGAGAGGCTCTTGGAGATTCCTGGCTCAGATTATCGCCTAGAAGTGCTTTGGAGTATCTGGTCCACCTAACCTACAGACACAACTCGAACAGATTTCTCTGTCTGTTTGAGGCTCTGGCTCTCAGAGCCGCCGAGAAAGTTTAGTGCCGAGAATGCTTCAGTTTTTTAGAATGCAATCAGAACAGATTCCTAGAAAGTGAGCTAGTCCAGCATCAAGGCAGAACATCTGGATGTGTAACGAGAGGCTCTCGGAGATTCCTGGCTCAGATTATCGCCTAGAAGTGCTTTGGAGTAGCTGGTCCACCTAACCTACAGACACAACTCGAACAGATTTCTCTGTCTGTTTGAGGCTCTGGCTCTCAGAGCCGCCGAGAAAGTTTAGTGCCGAGAATGCTTCAGTTTGTTAGAATGCAATCAGAACAGATTCCTAGAAAGTGAGCTAGTCCAGCATCAAGGTAGAACATCTGTATGTGTAATGAGAGGCTCTCGGAGATTCCTGGCTCAGATTATCGCCTAGAAGTGCTGTGGAGTAGCTGGTCCACCTAACCTACAGACACAACTCGAACAGATTTCTCTGTCTGTTTGAGGCTCTGGCTCTCAGAGCCGCCGAGAAAGTTTAGTGCCGAGAATGCTTCAGTTTGTTAGAATGCAATCAGAACAGATTCCTAGAAAGTGAGCTAGTCCAGCATCAAGGCAGAACATCTGGATGTGTAACGAGAGGCTCTCGGAGACTCCTGGCTCAGATTATCGCCTAGAAGTGCTTTGGAGTAGCTGGTCCACCTAACCTACAGACACAACTCGAACAGATTTCTCTGTCTGTTTGAGGCTCTGGCTCTCAGAGCCGCCGAGAAAGTTTAGTGCCGAGAATGCTTCAGTTTGTTAGAATGCAATCAGAACAGATTCCTAGAAAGTGAGCTAGTCCAGCATCAAGGCAGAACATCTGGATGTGTAACGAAAGTCTCTCGGAGACTCCTGGCTCAGATTATCGCCTAGAAGTGCTTTGGAGTATCTGGTCCACCTAACCTACAGACACAACTCGAACAGATTTCTCTGTCTGTTTGAGGCTCTGGCTCTCAGAGCCGCCGAGAAAGTTTAGTGCCGAGAATGCTTCAGTTTGTTAGAATGCAATCAGAACAGATTCCTAGAAAGTGAGCTAGTCCAGCATCAAGGCAGAACATCTGGATGTGTAACGAGAGGCTCTCGGAGATTCCTGGCTCAGATTATCGCCTAGAAGTGCTGTGGAGTAGCTGGTCCACCTAACCTACAGACACAACTCGAACAGATTTCTCTGTCTGTTTGAGGCTCTGGCTCTTAGGTGGTCCACATAACCTACAGACACAACTGAAGCAGCTCTCTCAGTCTGTTTGAGGCTTTGGCTCTCAGAAGGTGGTCCACCTAACCTACAGACACAACTCGAACAGATTTCTCTGTCTGTTTAGGCTCTGGCTCTTAGAGCCGCCGAGAAAGTTTAGTGCAGAAAATGCTTCAGTTTGTTAGAATGCAATCAGAACAGATTCCTAGAAAGTGAGCTAGTCCAGCATCAAGGCAGAACATCTGGATGTGTAACGAAAGTCTCTCGGAGACTCTTGGCTCAGATTATCGCCTAGAAGTGCTTTGGAGTAGCTGGTCCACCTAACCTACAGACACAACTCGAACAGATTTCTGTCTGTTTGAGGCTCTGGATCTCAGAGCCGCCGAGAAAGTTTAGTGCCGAGAATGCTCCAGTTTGTTAGAATGCAATCAGAACAGATTCCTAGAAAGTGAGCTAGTCCAGCATCAAGGCAGAACATCTGGATGTGTAACGAAAGTCTCTCGGAGACTCCTGGCTCAGATTATCGCCTAGAAGTGCTTTGGAGTAGCTGGTCCACCTAACCTACAGACACAACTCGAACAGATTTCTCTGTCTGTTTGAGGCTCTGGCTCTTAGGTGGTCCACATAACCTACAGACACAACTGAAGCAGCTCTCTCAGTCTGTTTGAGGCTTTGGCTCTCAGAAGGTGGTCCACCTAACCTACAGACACAACTCGAACAGATTTCTCTGTCTGTTTAGGCTCTGGCTCTTAGAGCCGCCGAGAAAGTTTAGTGCCGAGAATGCTTCAGTTTGTTAGAATGCAATCAGAACAGATTCCTAGAAAGTGAGCTAGTCCAGCATCAAGGTAGAACATCTGTATGTGTAACGAGAGGCTCTTGGAGATTCCTGGCTCAGATTATCGCCTAGAAGTGCTTTGGAGTATCTGGTCCACCTAACCTACAGACACAACTCGAACAGATTTCTCTGTCTGTTTGAGGCTCTGGCTCTCAGAGCCGCCGAGAAAGTTTAGTGCCGAGAATGCTTCAGTTTTTAGAATGCAATCAGAACAGATTCCTAGAAAGTGAGCTAGTCCAGCATCAAGGCAGAACATCTGGATGTGTAACGAGAGGCTCTCGGAGATTCCTGGCTCAGATTATCGCCTAGAAGTGCTTTGGAGTAGCTGGTCCACCTAACCTACAGACACAACTCGAACAGATTTCTCTGTCTGTTTGAGGCTCTGGCTCTCAGAGCCGCCGAGAAAGTTTAGTGCCGAGAATGCTTCAGTTTGTTAGAATGCAATCAGAACAGATTCCTAGAAAGTGAGCTAGTCCAGCATCAAGGTAGAACATCTGTATGTGTAATGAGAGGCTCTCGGAGATTCCTGGCTCAGATTATCGCCTAGAAGTGCTGTGGAGTAGCTGGTCCACCTAACCTACAGACACAACTCGAACAGATTTCTCTGTCTGTTTGAGGCTCTGGCTCTCAGAGCCGCCGAGAAAGTTTAGTGCCGAGAATGCTTCAGTTTGTTAGAATGCAATCAGAACAGATTCCTAGAAAGTGAGCTAGTCCAGCATCAAGGCAGAACATCTGGATGTGTAACGAGAGGCTCTCGGAGACTCCTGGCTCAGATTATCGCCTAGAAGTGCTTTGGAGTAGCTGGTCCACCTAACCTACAGACACAACTCGAACAGATTTCTCTGTCTGTTTGAGGCTCTGGCTCTCAGAGCCGCCGAGAAAGTTTAGTGCCGAGAATGCTTCAGTTTGTTAGAATGCAATCAGAACAGATTCCTAGAAAGTGAGCTAGTCCAGCATCAAGGCAGAACATCTGGATGTGTAACGAGAGGCTCTCGGAGATTCCTGGCTCAGATTATCGCCTAGAAGTGCTGTGGAGTAGCTGGTCCACCTAACCTACAGACACAACTCGAACAGATTTCTCTGTCTGTTTGAGGCTCTGGCTCTTAGGTGGTCCACATAACCTACAGACACAACTGAAGCAGCTCTCTCAGTCTGTTTGAGGCTTTGGCTCTCAGAAGGTGGTCCACCTAACCTACAGACACAACTCGAACAGATTTCTCTGTCTGTTTAGGCTCTGGCTCTTAGAGCCGCCGAGAAAGTTTAGTGCAGAAAATGCTTCAGTTTGTTAGAATGCAATCAGAACAGATTCCTAGAAAGTGAGCTAGTCCAGCATCAAGGCAGAACATCTGGATGTGTAACGAAAGTCTCTCGGAGACTCTTGGCTCAGATTATCGCCTAGAAGTGCTTTGGAGTAGCTGGTCCACCTAACCTACAGACACAACTCGAACAGATTTCTGTCTGTTTGAGGCTCTGGATCTCAGAGCCGCCGAGAAAGTTTAGTGCCGAGAATGCTTCAGTTTGTTAGAATGCAATCAGAACAGATTCCTAGAAAGTGAGCTAGTCCAGCATCAAGGCAGAACATCTGGATGTGTAACGAGAGGCTCTCGGAGACTCCTGGCTCAGATTATCGCCTAGAAGTGCTTTGGAGTAGCTGGTCCACCTAACCTACAGACACAACTCGAACAGATTTCTCTGTCTGTTTGAGGCTCTGGCTCTTAGGTGGTCCACATAACCTACAGACACAACTGAAGCAGCTCTCTCAGTCTGTTCGAGGCTTTGGCTCTCAGAAGGTGGTCCACCTAACCTACAGACACAACTCGAACAGATTTCTCTGTCTGTTTAGGCTCTGGCTCTTAGAGCCGCCGAGAAAGTTTAGTGCCGAGAATGCTTCAGTTTGTTAGAATGCAATCAGAACAGATTCCTAGAAAGTGAGCTAGTCCAGCATCAAGGCAGAACATCTGGATGTGTAACGAAAGTCTCTCGGAGACTCCTGGCTCAGATTATCGCCTAGAAGTGCTGTGGAGTAGCTGGTCCACCTAACCTACAGACACAACTCGAACAGATTTCTCTGTCTGTTTGAGGCTCTGGCTCTCAGAGCCGCCGAGAAAGTTTAGTGCCGAGAATGCTTCAGTTTGTTAGAATGCAATCAGAACAGATTCCTAGAAAGTGAGCTAGTCCAGCATCAAGGCAGAACATCTGGATGTGTAACGAGAGGCTCTCGGAGATTCCTGGCTCGGATTATCGCCTAGAAGTGCTGTGGAGTTGCTGGTCCATCTAACCTACAGACACAACTCGAACAGATTTCTCTGTCTGTTTGAGGCTCTGGATCTCAGAGCCGCCGAGAAAGTTTAGTGCCGAGAATGCTTCAGTTTGTTAGAATGCAATCAGAACAGATTCCTAGAAAGTGAGCTAGTCCAGCATCAAGGCAGAACATCTGGATGTGTAACGAGAGGCTCTCGGAGATTCCTGGCTCAGATTATCGCCTAGAAGTGCTGTGGAGTAGCTGGTCCATCTAACCTACAGACACAACTCGAACAGATTTCTCTGTCTGTTTGAGGCTCTGGCTCTTAGGTGGTCCACATAACCTACAGACACAACTGAAGCAGCTCTCTCAGTCTGTTTGAGGCTTTGGCTCTCAGAAGGTGGTCCACCTAACCTACAGACACAACTCGAACAGATTTCTCTGTCTGTTTAGGCTCTGGCTCTTAGAGCCGCCGAGAAAGTTTAGTGTAGAAAATGCTTCAGTTTGTTAGAATGCAATCAGAACAGATTCTAGAAAGTGAGCTAGTCCAGCATCAAGGCAGAACATC
>NIVC01000556.1:0-92500 GCA_002269645.1 Macrostomum lignano | reverse complement strand
TGTCTGTCTGTCTGTCTTAGAAATATCCTAGCAAGTATACATGAAGAGATAGATAGACAGTTAGATAGATAGATAGATAGATGATAGATGGACAGTTAGATGGATAGGTAGATAGATAGATAGATAGATAGATAGATAGATAGATAGATAGATAGATAGATAGATAGATAGATAGATAGATAGATAGATAGATAGATAGATAGATAGATAGATAGATAGATAGATAGATAGATAGACAGATAGATAGATAGATAGATAGATAGATAGATAGATAGATAGATAGATAGATAGATAGATAGATAGATAGATAGATAGACAGTACAAAGCTGGAGATCGCACGCAAGCAGCAGAGTGGAGTTGCTATCACAGGCCTGCTCTGGAATCAGAAGCAACGCTCGATTCGAAAAGACTCAATTTTATTAGAACTTCGACTATCAAACCAGGCGGCCCACTACAGTCCAGCGCGGGGCTGGGGCGGAGGAATGCCCCGCTGCCTCTTCCCCGCCTCCGCCCCTTCGACACCGGCTCCCGTCGCTCCCCTGTTTTGCATAATTTATGCCCCACGCGCGGGCCGAGCGGCTGCATTATTTACCTCGGACCCCGGCAGTTCGGGACGGAGAGTGGCAGCCAGGGCGGACCGAGCCGCCCCCCCACTCATCATCTCCCCGCAGATCTGCCGAGCTCAAAGGAGTAAATCTCGGCAGAGGTCTCTTCTCCCCATTTCTGTCTCTCTTGCTCTCCCTGTTTTTGCAATTTTCATCCGACACCAGTTTTTTGCCGACTGAATGTTGGGGGGATTGGAGTGACTTCAGCTGTTTGAGTGCTTTGCGGTGTCACCGGCTGTACACCTCTCTCTATCCACCTCTCTCTATCCACCTCCTCTCTATCCACCTCTCTCTATCCACCTCCTCTCTATCCACCTCTCTATATCCACCTCTCTCTATCCACCTCTCTCTATCCACCTCTCTATCCACCTCTCTATCCACCTCTCTATCCACCTCTCTCTATCCACCTCTCTCTATCCACCTCTCTCTATCCACCTCTCTCTATCCACCTCTCTCTATCCACCTCTCTATATCCACCTCTATCCACCTCCTCTCTATCCACCTCTCTCTATCCACCTCTCTATATCCACCTCTCTCTATCCACCTCCTCTCTATCCCCCTCTTTATATCCACCTCTTTATATCCACCTCTCTCTATCCACCTCTCTATATCCACCTTTCTCTATCCACCCCTCTCTATCCACCTCTCTCTATCCACCTCTCTCTACCCACTTCTCTATATTCACCTCTCTCTATCCACCTCTCTCTATCCACTTCTCTATATCAACCTCTCTCTATCCACCTCTCTCTATCCACCTCTCTCTCTCTCCACCCCTCTCTATCCACTTCTCTATATCCACCTCTCTCTATCCACCTCTCTCTATCCACCTATCCACTCTCTCTATCCTCTGGGCCGTAGCCCAGCGGTCTAGCGCAGGCTCTGGTGTACCAGCGACCCAGACTCGATTCCAAGTGCAGTCACATTAATTTGGGGCTGAATTGGAATCTCGGCTTGGCTCTGCTCGTGCAATTAACGGCCTTGAGAGCCAACCCCCCAAGGCGCAGTGAAGTGTACATGCCTAACGATAATATAAAGTTAGGGCCGCTGTACACTCCTGTGTGTGTGTGCCTGCGTACGTATCCGCGCGCTTGTATGCCTGCTCAGGGGAGTCGGCGGAATGGGCAGTAATGCCTCTCGCCGGTTGTGTGCCTATATCGCTTAAAGTGCGCAGGGTGCACACAGCCCCCCTGCCTCTAATAAAAATATCCACCTCTCTCTATTCACCTCCTTTCTATCCACCTCTCTATATCCACCTCTCTCTATTCACCTCCTTTCTATCCACCTCTCTATATCCACCTCTCTCTATCCACTTCTCTCTATCCTTCTTTCTCTATCCGCCTCTCTCTATTTACCTCCTCTCTATCCACCTCTCTCTATCCTTCTTTCTCTATCCGCCTCTCTATCCACATGTCATCCACTTGTCAATCTCATTTATGTCCCTCGTCAGCACTCAGCTACCACTTACCAACCAGATCCGTTTGAGGGTCGACAACCGAGTATTTTCTGTTCCGACTGTACTGCTGTTGCTGCTGTTGTTGTTGTTGTTGTTGATGTTGTTGCTGCTGCTGCTGTTGCTGCGGCTGTAACTGTGTCTCGGACTTCTCCAAGTCATTGATGCTCACTGTGACCCCAGTTTTCATACTCAAAGTAAATTTTATATTTTAAATCAGCAGACTATACCAGCAGACTATGCTCTACTCTCCCAAGTGTCTCTACTGCCCAGCTAAAGTTCGAATTTCATTCACAGCTAGAAGTTTGCCCCCCCCCCCCGAAGAAAGTTGAGAAAACAATTCCTGACCAATCAGAGTCCGCCGGCACCGCTTTGGTCAATGCTGGCATTCGCCAATCGCTTGCAAAGCTCGCATATGTAGGAGAAAATACACCAAGGGCATGTAGGGTAGTTGAATAGAAAATACACTGACCTGATTCTGCGTTTCTCTTAGTCAGAAAAAGAGTAGAGTTCACTGTTCGGCCTCTGGTTTTAGTTGGGGAGCTTGAGTAAAACATGGAACTCAAATGGCTCTGCGGCATTGGGAATTACGGAACGCCGGGGAGGGAAATTTGAGCTCTTTGCCAACTGACTGGCTCACTCACTCACTCACTCACACAGTCACTTACTCACTCACTCACTCACTCACTCACTCACTCACTCACTCACTCACTCACTCACTTACTCACTCACTCACTCACTCACTCACTCACTCACTCACTCACTCACTCACTCACTCACTCACTCACTCACTCACTCACTCACTCACTCACTCACTCACTCACTCACCTACTCACTCACTCACACAGTCAGTCAGTCAGTCACTCACTTACTCAGTCACTCACTCAGTTACTCAGTTACTCAGTCACTCACTCAGTCACTCAGTCAGTCATTCAGTCACTCAATCACTCATTCGCTCAGTCACACAATTTAGAGATTGATTGATTATGACTATAACCCTTGCAGCTTAAAATTCTTAGCTATTCATGGTTTACCTCGTATTTAAATTAAATTGGAATCTACTTAATTTGCTACTTAAATAAGTAGAGTATACAGGGCATTCCATTTAAAAAATATCCTGATCGAAGTCAACACAAATAAACAATAAGCCAAACTCGTCAGCTCCTCTCCAATAGGTAATCAAGTTGTTTACGGAGCAAAAATTTCTGTAAGGACCCCGGGGCTGACTTGCAATGGGCACGCATAATATCTGACAGTTTTATGGGGGCTTGACGCCGAGGTGCTGATAAGGGCTTCTTCTGTCAGACAGGCTATCATCCGCCCTCATCAATCAGTCAAGCACCGCGCCTGTCAGATCGTCTCGGTTGCGAAGGCGGGATGGGAAAATAGAGATTGGGGAGGGAATTGTTGAACTGTTTGAACTTCACTCGCTCGACACCTCTCGGAATTGGTATCTAGGGTGGATCATGCACTCATTGGCAGTAATTATGTGTACGTTACGACAGTTCCATAGCTTGACAGATATTTTGAAGTACAGCTAAGTTCACCGACACTAAGAGTTGCATTCAATAATCATATTGATTAAATAGCAGATATAGTTTACTAATCTACCAGATCCTCAGTTGCTGGGCCAGACTACTAGATCCTCAGTTGCTGGGCCAGACTACCGGATCCTCAGTTGCTGGGCCAGCCTCCCGGATCCTCAGTTGCTGGGACAGCCTCCCACAGTGTCAGTTGCTGGACCAGCCTCCCAGAGTGTCAGTTGCTGGGCCAGCCTGCCAGATCCTCAGTTGCTGGGCCAGCCTCCCATATCCTCTTGCTGGTACAGGCAGAATTCTAAGCAGTAATTAAGCATCTAATTAAGCTCCCGGACATTTCAAAGCACCTGTAGCATCAGCCAACCCATTTGCGGTCATCAAACAACCCAGAATCGGTGAGGCAAAGTCCAATCGTACCCGATAATAGCATCCAAGAATTCACCAGCACCCGATTCGGAAGCAGTCCTAAAGAAGATCTCCTCCCGCTTACACTCCAGTTCCGTGATTATCCGAGCCTACCGCAAATCGCTGGTGCCCGAATCCAACAGAATGAAAAACTGAAAGACGCATATAGCTGGAGTGCACAGCGAGCAGGGATAGAAAGGGAGGCTGGGAATTGATGACGAATGTTTATTAGCATTTGGCTGCCAGATTGACTGTCCGGAGCCTGCAGTAGCCATTGGCCTGGGCCGCCACGTAGCCATGAGAAGGCGTGTCTTTGGGGGGGGGGGAGTGCAGATTTCAGCTTAAGGAGCGAAAAATCAGTTCTGGCGGCGCCATTTCAGTTCTGGTGGCGCCATTTCAGTTCTAGCGGCGCCATTTCAGTTCTGGCGGCGCTATTTCAGTTCTGGTGGCGCCATTTCAGTTTTGGTGGCGCCATTTCAATTTATATAGTGCCATTTCAGTCTAGATAGTGCCATTTCAGTCTAGATAGTGCCATCTCAGTCTAGATAGTGACAGTTCAGTCTAGATAGTGCCATTTCAGTCTAGATAGTGACAGTTCAGTCTAGATAGTGCCATTTCAGTCTAGATATAGTGCCATTTCAGTCTAGATAGTGCCATTTATGTCTAGATAGTGACAGTTCAGTCTAGATAGTGACAGTTCAGTCTAGATAGTGCCATTTCAGTCTAGATAGTGACAGTTCAGTCTAGATAGTGCCATTTCAGTCTAGATATAGTGCCATTTCAGTCTAGATAGTGCCATTTCAGTCTAGATAGTGCCATTTCAGTCTAGATAGTGACAGTTCAGTCTAGATAGTGCCATTTCAGTCTAGATAGTGACAGTTCAGTCTAGATAGTGCCATTTCAGTTTAGATATAGTGCCATTTCAGTCTAGATAGTGCCATTTCAGTCTAGATATAGTGCCATTTCAGTCTAGATAGTGCCATTTATGTCTAGATAGTGACAGTTCAGTCTAGATAGTGACAGTTCAGTCTAGATAGTGCCATTTCAGTCTAGATAGTGACAGTTCAGTCTAGATAGTGCCATTTCAGTCTAGATATAGTGCCATTTCAGTCTAGATAGTGCCATTTCAGTCTAGATAGTTCCATTTCAGTCTAGATAGTGCCATTTCAGTCTAGATAGTGCCATTTCAGTCTAGATAGTGACAGTTCAGTCTAGATAGTGCCATTTCAGTCTAGATAGTGACAGTTCAGTCTAGATAGTGACAGTTCAGTCTAGATAGTGCCATTTCAGTCTAGATAGTGCCATTTCAGTCTAGATAGTGACAGTTCAGTCTAGATAGTGCCATTTCAGTCTAGATAGTGACAGTTCAGTCTAGATAGTGCCATTTCAGTCTAGATGGTGACAGTTCAGTCTAGATAGTTCCATTTCAGTCTAGATAGTTCCATTTCAGTCTAGATAGTGCCATTTCAGTCTAGATAATGCCATTTCAGTCTAGATAGTGACAGTTCAGTCTAGATAGTGCCATTTCAGTCTAGATATAGTGCCATTTCAGTCTAGATAGTGCCATTTCAGTCTAGATAGTTCCATTTCAGTCTAGATAGTGCCATTTCAGTCTAGATAGTGCCATTTCAGTCTAGATAGTGACAGTTCAGTCTAGATAGTGCCATTTCAGTCTAGATAGTGACAGTTCAGTCTAGATAGTGACAGTTCAGTCTAGATAGTGCCATTTCAGTCTAGATAGTGCCATTTCAGTCTAGATAGTGACAGTTCAGTCTAGATAGTGCCATTTCAGTCTAGATAGTGCCATTTCAGTCTAGATGGTGACAGTTCAGTCTAGATAGTTCCATTTCAGTCTAGATAGTGCCATTTCAGTCTAGATGGTGACAGTTCAGTCTAGATAGTTCCATTTCAGTCTAGATAGTTCCATTTCAGTCTAGATAGTGCCATTTCAGTCTAGATAATGCCATTTCAGTCTAGATAGTGACAGTTCAGTCTAGATAGTGCCATTTCAGTCTAGATAGTGACAGTTCAGTCTAGATAGTGCCATTTCAGTCTAGATAGTGACAGTTCAGTCTAGATAGTGACAGTTCAGTCTAGATAGTGCCATTTCAGTCTAGATAGTGCCATTTCAGTCTAGATAGTGACAGTTCAGTCTAGATAGTTCCATTTCAGTCTAGATAGTGACAGTTCAGTCTAGATACTGACAGTTCAGTCTAGATACTGACAGTTCAGTCTGTTTTGGACGCTTTTTTCTCTAGATTGGCGCCTCATTTTTTTAATGAAGTCAGAGGTGACGGGCAGACGGCCGCTCCAATCTGAGGCAGCAGCTGAAATCCGAGTCTAAGACCGTCTAGAACCGTGATAAGCCACATCAGCCTTCGGACTTTAGCTCATCAGATAAGAAGCGGCATAGCAACTACACTGTAATGCTATACAAAAATGGCAGAAACAGTCGAATGTTCAGAAGTGGGATTCCAAAGCCAAGGGGAATTCACCAGCCAAACAATTACCGCCCCGCTTCGAGATAAGATTGGGATGACTTCCACAACGCCAAATGGGGCTTTGGGATAAAGTTATCGAGCTTAAGCTGGGATCCGTTGTCCAGAGTTTTGGCAGATCCGACAGTGTCGAATGCGCTCGGGTGAACTGCAGCATTATGAGACTTGAATAATACTATTAGATTTAGGATAAGACTTGATTAGCACTGTACTAGATTAAGGATCAGATTTGATTAGCACTATTAGATTTGGGGTGAGATTTCATAAGCAATATTAGATTTGGGGTGAGATTTGATCAGCGCTATTAGATTTGGGGTGAGATTTGATCAGCGCTATTAGATTTGGGGTGAGATTTGATCAGCGCTATTAGATTTGGGGTGAGATTTGATCAGCGCTATTAGATTTGGGGTGAGATTTGATCAGCGCTATTAGATTTGGGGTGAGATTTAATCAGCGCTGTTAGATTTGGGGTGAGATTTGATCAGCGCTATTAGATTTGGGGTGAGATTTGATCAGCGCTATTAGATTTGGGGTGAGATTTAATCAGCGCTGTTAGATCTGAAGGTGAAATTTGATAAGCATAGCTAGATATGGGGGTGAGATCGGATCAGCACTATTAGATTTGGGGGTGAGATTGGATCAGCACATCTGAGATTTGATCCAGCACTATTAGATTTGGGGGTGAGATTGGATCAGCACATCTGAGATTTGATCCAGCACTATTAGATTTGAGGGTGAGATTGGATCAGCACATCTACATTTTGGGTGGGATTTGATCTCGCACTACTAGATTTGGGGGCGAGATTGGATCAGCACTATTAGATTTAGGGGCGAGATTGGATCAGCACTTTTAGATTAGAGTGATGATCGAGATTTGTTCAGTAGAACACAAGTTGGTTAAATCATTTTACTCGTACTTAGCCTTCAAATCAAGCCCTCGAACAGGTAGCTCCCAGCATAATAAACAAACCTAAGTGTGGAACCTGCGGATTCTCACGGTAGTCCTGCCTCTCCGTAGCTCTCATCGGGTGCGGCGGCGCAAGCACCTGTTGATGCGACTGTCGACCAGTTTCCGGTTTCTCTTCCGTCTGCATAGCAACGATCTCGAAGGTTGGACCTGACAATATCAGTTCGCTATATTTTCACACTAGACGGGAAGGAGCAACCCCAATTATATGCTGATGAATGCCCCAGCTGTCAACCGACTGACTGACTGCGACTGGGCCCGCGATGCGAGACCCGATTGGCTGGGACCAACTGCGTGATGCTGGGCCTGTGCACGGAGTTCAGATGGGGTGTGTGGAATGGCACGCACAGGGCTTCACGTGACTCGTGGGACACAATGAACTGAGAGTTTGTGGCGATGGCCAGTTAACTTTTTTTGGGCACTGTGGCAAATCAATGACTGCTCGGCAACTGAGGATCTGAGAGGCTGGCACAGCAACTGAGGATCCGGTAGTCTGGCCCAGCAACTGAGGATCTGGGAGGCTGGCCCAGCAACAGGGGATCTGGGAGGCTGGCCCAGCAACTGACACTCTGGGAGGCTGGCCCAGCAACTGAGGATCTGGGAGGCTGACCCAGCAACTGAGGATCTGAGAGGCTGGTCCAGCAACTGACACTCTGGGAGGCTGGCCCAGCAACTGAGGATCTGGGGGGCTGGCCCAGCAACTAAGGATCTGGAAGGCTGGCCTAGCAACTGAGGATCTGGGAGGCTGGCCCAGCAACTGAAGATCTGGGAGGCTGGCCGAGCAACTGAGGATCTGGAAGGCTGGCCCAGTAACTGAAGATCTGGAAGGCTGGCCTAGCAACTGAGGATCTGGGAGGCTGGCCCAGCAACTAAGGATCTGGAAGGCTGGCCTAGCAACTGAGGATCTGAAAGGCTGGCCCAGCAACTGAGGATCTGGAAGGCTGGTCCAGCAACTGAGGATCTGGAAGGCTGGCCTAGCAACTGAGGATCTGGGAGGCTGGCCCAGCAACTGAGGATCTGAGAGGCTGGCCCAGCAACTGAGGATCTGGAAGGCTGGCCCAGTAACTGAAGATCTGGAAGGCTGGCCTAGCAACTGAGGATCTGGGAGGCTGGCCCAGCAACTGAGAATGTGGGAGGCTGGCCTAGCAACTGAGGATCTGGGAGGCTGGCCCAGCAACTGAGGATCTGAGAGGCTGGCACAGCAACTGAGGATCCGGTAGTCTGGCCCAGCAACTGAGGATCTGGGAGGCTGGCCCAGCAACAGGGGATCTGGGAGGCTGGCCCAGCAACTGACACTCTGGGAGGCTGGCCCAGCAACTGACACTCTGGGAGGCTGACCCAGCAACTGAGGATCTGAGAGGCTGGCCTAGCAACTGAGGATCTGAAAGGCTGGCCTAGCAACTGAGGATCTGGAAGGCTAGCCTAGCAACTGAGGATCTGGGAGGCTGGCCCAGCAACTGAGGATCTGGGAGGCTGGCCCAGCAACTGAGGATCTGGGAGGCTGACCCAGCAACTGAGGATCTGAGAGGCTGGTCCAGCAACTGACACTCTGGGAGGCTGGCCCAGCAACTGAAGATCTGGGAGGCTGGCCCAGCAACTGAGGATCTGGGAGGCTGGCCCAGCATAATATCCAGTTCAGGCATCAGCAAAAAAGTCAGTCTGCAAGTGAAACAGCAGAGCAAGTGTTTTTATTTTTGCTAACAATAAGCAGATATTTATTATTAAATTCAGTGTCGGTCGGCACAAGTTTGTATTATTCTGCATACAAAAATCATAACCATATTTATGTTGCGCAACAGTAAAATAACACAGATTTGACAGTAATACCATTACAAATCTAAGTACATGTGCCAATCTGGTTAACAGACAGTGTAACACAAATACGAAGTAGAGTGTATTCTTAGAAAAAATGATTTACTTATTACACCTGGAATATTAGCCTGTGAAACATGACACACGCCACAATACATGTAGGCACAACAGATAATCAAAAATAGACAGTCATCAATCAGAATTACTGTAATATTTTAGTAATTGTTGTAGGCGTCTGGAAAAACTCTTTAATCAGTTCTTGAGTGCAGGTCACAGCCAGTAAGATATACAACACCAGTAATTAACGCTTAATAAGTTTGTAGTACAATATCCAGTAATGTATAAATATAATATTCGAGTTATAGAAAGTTTAAGTTAAAAATGAAGGCAAGAAAATTAGATGAAGTAGCTGAAGAAAGATGAGAGGAGATGAAAGAGATGAGAGAAGAGAGAGATGAGAGGGGAGAGATAAGATGAGATGTGGGAGATAAGATAAGATAAGAGAGATGAGAGAATAGGAGAAAGAGGACAGGAGAGGAGAGGAGAGAGATGAGATGAGAGATGAGAGGAGAAGAGAAAGAGGAGATGAGAGGAGAGGATAGAGATGAGAAGAGAGATGAGAGGAGAAGAGAAAGAGGAGATGAGAGGAGAGGATAGAGATGAGAAGAGAGATGAGAGGAGAAGAGAAAGAGGAGAGGAGAGGAGAGAGATGAGAAGAGAGATGAGAGGAGAGGAGAGAGATGAGAAGAGAGATGAGAGGAGAGGAGAGAGATGAGAAGAGAGATGAGAGGAGAGGAGAGAGATGAGAAGAGAGATGAGAGGAGAGGAGAAAGAGGAGAGGAGAGGAGAGAGATGAGAAGAGAGATGAGAGGAGAAGAGAAAGAGGAGAGGAGAGGAGAGGATAGAGATGAGAAGAGAGATGAGAGGAGAGGGGAAAGAGGAGAGGAGAGGAGAGAGATGAGAAGAGAGATGAGAGGAGAAGAGAAAGAGGAGATGAGAGGAGAGGATAGAGATGAGAAGAGAGATGAGAGGAGAAGAGAAAGAGGAGAGGAGAGGAGAGAGATGAGAAGAGAGATGAGAGGAGAGGAGAGAGATGAGAAGAGAGATGAGAGGAGAGGAGAAAGAGGAGAGGAGAGGAGAGATAGATAAGATGAGAGATAAGAGATGAGAGAAGAGAGATGAGAGGAGAGGAGAGATAAAAGAGATGATGTGAAAGAGATCTGCTGAGAGAGATGAGAGGAGAGGGGAGAGAATGGATGATGAATAGGATGCAAAATGATTCCTAACGCACAGGCCTCATAAATCACAGGTGCAAGCAATACAACAGCAATTTGGCCAACCGATTATATAATGATAGGGTTCTGACGTTAAGTAATTAATAATAATATTTATAATAATAGTAAATAAATAATACAGAATGGCAGACAAAATAAAATTGGTTAACACAGAGGAACGTGAAACAACAAGAATGCACTGAGTGTCAGGCACAGAAATCGCAATAAAAAACTTTTGTTCAATTTGTTCTGAAATCAATCATCAACAACAAAAAACATTCGTTGTCAGTAATCAAGAAGCAGATTTTATAAAGACACTGGGTTTACAACAACTCGCGGCGATCAACCTGTACAACAGTTATTGTGACAGAAGTCAAACCTAATATATAGTAGGACAAATTAATTCCTAAATTTTATAGAAATTTCAGTTTGTGGCACTAAGAAATTTACAATCAAAGTAGTTAACTTTTAGCAGAACTAGGATAATAATTTCAAAATATAAAAGGTGTTTATCATCTTTAATAAATTCAAATCAAAAACAGACCGGCGAATAACGCGAGGAAGCCACAAACATAAAAAGTCAAATTGTCTTTGTTACAATGGAACAATTTCTTCAAAATTACAGGTGCGCTAAATTATTTAGCCAAACCCCTGCAGAGTAATTACAGGTGCGCTAAATTAATTAACGAATCCCCCACAGAGTAATTACAGGTGTAATTAGTCAAACCCGCAGAGTAGTTACAGGTGTACTAAATTAATTAACCAAACCCCCGCAGAGTAATTACAGGTGTAATTAGTTAAACCCCTGCAGAGTAATTACAGGTAAACTAAATTAATCAACCAACCTCCGCAGAGTAGTTACAGGTGTACTAAATCAATTAGCCAAACCCCTGCATAGTAATTACAGGTGTACTAAATCAATTAGCCAAACCCCTGCATAGTAATTACAGGTGTACTAAATCAATTAGCCAACCCCCTGCATAGTAATTACAGGTGTACTAAATCAATTAGCCAACCCCCTGCAGAGTAATTACAGGTGTACTAAATCAATCAATTAGCCAAACCCCTGCATAGTAATTACAGGTGTACTAAATCAATTAGCCAACCCCCTGCAGAGTAATTACAGGTGTACTAAATCAATTAGCCAACCCCCTGCAGAGTAATTACAGGTGTACTAAATCAATTAGCCAACCCCTGCAGAGTAATTACAGGTGTACTAAATCAATCAATTAGCCAAATCCCTGCATAGTAATTACAGGTGTACTAAATCAATTAGCCAACCCCCTGCAGAGTAATTACAGGTGTACTAAATCAATTAGCCAAACCCCTGCATAGTAATTACAGGTGTACTAAATCAATTAGCCAACCCCCTGCAGAGTAATTACAGGTGTACTAAATTAATTAGCCAAACCCCTGCATAGTAATTACAGGTGTACTAAATCAATTAGCCAACCCCCTGCAGAGTAATTACAGGTGTACTAAATCAATTAGCCAACCCCCTGCAGAGTAATTACAGGTGTACTAAATCAATTAGCCAACCCCTGCAGAGTAATTACAGGTGTACTAAATCAATCAATTAGCCAATTCTCGCAGAGTAATTACAGGTGTACTAAATCAATTAGCCAACCCCCTGCAGTGTAATTAAAGGTGCACTAAATCAAACCCATTTGATTACAATATTAAACCAGTCGCACAAATAGAATCTTCACAGGCTCAAAAATCAGGCAGAACCGGCGGGAAACTTCAGCAATTCGTAGTGCACGCACTCGTCAAGGTACTTGGACAATGGCACGCACAATCGATGCAACTCCCTGGCCGAATGTATGGCAGGGTTAATCCACACGGCTATGGACAGTTGCTTGTGCGACAGCTCTCTACGATTCAACGAATAGGTGACGACATTCTCTGTCACTAGGAAATGGTTCCGCCTGCCGGACAGCTCGTCCTGACAGAAACGGATTTTCTGCTTCGATCGCCGATCCGGCCCGGGCAACAGGTAGAGTTTTAAATAAAGACTGCCGCCCGATAGCTGAGCAGTGCTGCTTAAGTTGGTCAGGTATTCTACGCTGATGTACAGAGTCTCCGATTTGGCTTCGTATAGAAAACCGGCCTGGTTGGAGCAACGGGGGAACAGGTGTTAGGTGTTTGATGGAGCGGCTGCAGGTGTGGGAGTGACTGCTAGTTAAGAGACGTCAGATAGGAGAAGGTGTCAGGTAGGTGTCAGATAGAAAAGGGTCAGGTAGAGAGGGGCCAGGTATAAAATTGTCAGGTAGAGAAGTGTTAGATACAAAAATTATCAGGTAGAGAGGTGTCAGGTGTCAGGTGAAGAGGTGTCAGGTAGAGAGAGGTCAGGTATAAAAGTGTCAGGTAGAGAGGTGTCAGATAGAAAAGTGTCAGTTAGAGAGGTGTCATATAGAAAAGTTTCAGGTAGAGAGGTGTCAGATAGAAAAGTGTCAGGTAGAGAGGTGTCAGATAGAAAAGTGTCAGGTAGAAAAGTGTCAGGTAGAAAAGTGTCAGGTAGTGAGGTGTCAGGTAGAAAAGTGTCAGGTAGAGAGGGTTCAGGTAGAAAAGCGTCAGATAGAAAAGTGTCAGGTAGAGAGGTGTCAGGTAGAGAGGTGTCAGATAGAGAGGTGTCAGGTAGAAAAGTTTCAGGTAGAGAGGTGTCAGATAGAAAAGTGTCAGGTAGAGAGGTGTCAGATAGAAAAGTGTCAGGTAGAAAAGTGTCAGGTAGAAAAGTGTCAGGTAGTGAGGTGTCAGGTAGAAAAGTGTCAGGTAGAAAAGTGTCAGGTGGAGAGGTGTCAGGTAGAGAGGTGTCAGGTGGAGAGGTGTCAGAAAGAAAAGTGTCAGGTAGAGAGGTGTCAGGTAGAAAAGTGTCAGGTAGAAAAGTGTCAGGTAGAAAAAGTGTCAGGTAGAAAAAGTGTCAGGTAGAAAAGTGTCAGGTGGAGAGGTGTCAGGTAGAGAGGTGTCAGGTGGAGAGGTGTCAGAAAGAAAAGTGTCAGGTAGAGAGGTGTCAGGTAGAAAAGTGTCAGGTAGAGAGGAGTCAGGCAGAAAAGTGTCAGGTAGAGAGGTGTCAGGTGGAGAGGTGTCAGAAAGAAAAGTGTCAGGTAGAGAGGTGTCAGAGGTAAGATGTCATAGATTAAGGGCAAATAGAATTAGCTCATAATGAAAAAGTGAGTAATTAATTCATAAAAATGCGTGAAACTACATCACATGCAAATGCCAGGTGCAAACGCCTAACATAACATAAAAAAGCTACAACCAAACCAACTAATGGGGACAGTCCAACACCAGTCGTTAGGTCCAAAACAAGAGCGAGTGCCAATCACGCCAGTGCACGAAGGATCATCAGAAGTTATACATAAATATATACGCGCCAAGCTAACTAACAAGCTGTCAAAATGAGTCAGGTGTGAAGATCGAGAGGCAAAAAAAACACAGCACAGGGGAAAAAACGTCTTGCCTGAGATGCACAATCGCGTCTTCAAAACAGTAAGATGCACACATTGGATTGCAAAGCATGTTCTCTTAGCCACTTTTACACGTGAAGCCCGAAAATTTATGTTAGTTACAGGTAATAAATATTGTAGGATGATTATTGAACATTTAGACTCTTAGAGAGGGATTTGGACATAAAAGAGAGGGAGATTTGGGTTAAAAGTAAGGAAGCTTTGGGGATAAAAGTATGGGAGATTTAGGGATAAAAGTATGGGAGATTTGAGGATAAAAGTGGAGATTTGGTGTTAAAAGTTAGGGAGATATAGGGATAAAAGTGACGGGAGATTTGAGGATAAAAGTATAGGGGATTTGGGGATAAAGTGGCGGAGATTTGGGGATAAAAGTGGCGGAGATTTGGGGATAAAAGTATGGGAAATTTAGGGATAAAAGTATGGGAGATTTAAAGTACGGGAGATTTAGGGATAAAAGTAAGGAAGATTTGAGGATAAAGGTGGAGATTTGGTGATAAAAGTGGAGGGGGATTTGGGGATAAAGTGGCGGAGATTTGGGGATAAAAGTGGCGGAGATTTGGGGATAAAAGTATGGGAAATTTAGGGATAAAAGTATGGGAGATTTAAAGTACGGGAGATTTAGGGATAAAAGTAAGGAAGATTTGAGGATAAAGGTGGAGATTTGGTGATAAAAGTGGAGGGGGATTTGGGGATAAAAGTGACGGGAGATTTGGGGATAAAAGTGACAGGAGATTCGGGAATAAAAGTGACATGGTAGTACAGGCTGCCGAAAGCTGGGAAAAAGTTGAGATTCTATATTATTAAAGCGAGCGTGCAGACACAGACATGCGGAAAAATATCGACAAAAACAGCAGGTTTTAACGAAAGAATTTAGCTGCCAAAGTAGCACAGGGATTATCAGGGCTAAAGTGTTTGCTAAGAACCTCTTTTCTCGAGAAGCTAAGCTGTAAAGCAGCCATCATCTATCGCCAGGAGAAGATGTGTGAAGGTGTGAACCTGAGTAGCTATAAATCCAATACCTTCCCTAAAAACTAATAATAATTATTGATGAGGCCAACCTGTCAAAACCTCCATTCCAACGCATCCTTCACTCATTAATCATGAATAGGTGTGCAAAGCTTCTCTTTAAATTCAAACTTTAGATTTTCTAATTCTGAGTCAGAGAGCTCTTTGAACTGTGAAGCAGGAAGTTGACTGTTTTCAATATTACTATGATTTTGTTACAATTACACTCGTATACTTTTTTAATTTATCGCCTTTTTATTAACTACAGATAAAAGAGATCTATATTGAGTGCATTTATACTACTATTATTTAAGAAGGTAGTAGTGTAATGACGAATAGTGAGCAAAACTATTCTTCAGATTAAAAATTACAAACAAGGACTTTTAGACTGTCGGTTCATGCGTTAAAAATAGAATAAAAAACGAGTGACTGATAAAAATGTGAGTGAGTGAACGAATGAATGAGTAAATATGAGAGTGATTGAGTGAGTGAGTGAATAAGTGAGTGACTGAATGAGTGAGTGAGTGAACTAACGACTAAGTTAATATGTGAGTGAGTGAGTGAACGAATGCCTGAGTAAATAAGAGAGTGAGTGACTGAATGAGTGAGGGAGTGACTGAGTAAATATGTGAGTGAGTGAGTGAGTGAGTGAATGAATAAGTAAGTGACTGAATGAGTGAGTGAGTGAACTAACGACTAAGTTAAAATATGTGAGTGAATGAGTGAACGAATGCCTGAGTAAATAAGAGAGTGAGTGACTGAATGAGTGAGGGAGTGACTGAGTAAATATGTGAGTGAGTGAGTGAATAAGTGAGTGACTGAATGAGTGAGGGAGTGACTGAGTAAATATGTGAGTGAGTGAGTGAGTGAGTGAATAAGTGAGTGACTGAATGAGTGAGGGAGTGACTAAGTAAATATGTGAGTGAGTGAGTGAGTGAACGAATGCCTGAGTGAATATGAGAGTGAGTGACTGAGTAAATACGAGAGTGAGTGAACGAATGACTGAGTAAATAGGAGTGAGTGAACGAATGACTGAGTAAATAGGAGTGAGCGAACGAATGACTGAGTAAATAGGAGTGAGTGAACGAATGACTGAGTAAATAGGAGTGAGCGAACGAATGACTGAGTAAATAGGAGTGAGTGAGTGCGTAAATTAGTGAATAATTAACAAAAGTGCCCAACCTTTAGGCTGGGCTGCTCCCCATAGCCGTGAGTCTGCAAGCTGATCCGGTGCCCCGGCTCGCCGCCCAGCTGCGGTTCGCAGTCGGTATAGAAGGCCGAGCTGAGCGAGTCATCAACATTGGGGTGCAGCAGCGAGTACAGCAGATCGGACCGGCCGATGCCATCAACGGTGAGCAGGTCAGTCAACCAGCTCTCCAACACCGCGGCCGTCTCTTCGGCTGTGTCCGCCTTCGACAGGCCGTCCGGAAACGGCTGTCCGGACATGACGGCCGGGTAAGCCGACCGGGCCGCCGTCCAGAACCGGGCGATGTCGTCGCGAGACAGCTGGACTCGGCCGGTGGAGCCGCCACGACGCCGAACTGAAAATAGAAACTGCAACTGCTGCTGCTGTTGCTGTTGGCTGTTCGAGCTTCGAACTCGGACATCTATAGAGTCGGGCATAGACGGACCGAGAGCTCGGATGGCGGTCACTTCAACAATTTCGCCGTCTTGACGTATGCTGTGCCTTAGCGTCTCAGTTGATGGCGAGGATTGAGATTGCTGCTGCTGCTGCTGCTCAGGATTGAACATTGTGTGAATTCGAAAATTCAACTCGGCACTGTCGTCGCGAAGGCATTTGTCTAGCAGGACGGTGAGCTTGCGGCCAGCCTGCAGCTCGTTAAGCGACAGCTCCAGACGGGCTTGCACGTATTCGATGCCTTCTAGGTTGAACCTGAGCCCGTTGTTTCGGGGGGGTGCGTGTTTGAAGTAAAGTCTACCTGCCCAGTCACTATTGCTAAATTATCCCACTCTTAATCCCTAATTATCCAAACATTAGTTCCCAATTTTTCCAAATTTAATTCCTAACTATCCCAATTTTAATTCCAATCATCCCAATCTTAATCTTCAAATATTTCTATATTAATTCCCAATTATCTCAATATTAATCCCAAAATTATCCGAATCTTAACCCCTAATAATCCCAATCATAATCCCGAATTATCTTAAACTTAATCCCCAATTATCCCAATCATAATTCCCCAATTTTCTTAATCATGATCCCAATTATCCCAATCCTAATCTTCAAATATTCCAATCCTAACATCAAATATCCCAATATTAATCCCCAATTATCCCAATCATAATCCCGAATTACCCCAATCTTAATTCTGATTATCCCAATCATAATCCCGAATTATCCCAATCTTAATTCTGATTATCCCAATATTACAAATGTAATCCCCAAGATTATCCTAGGATAAGCCGGCTTATTCCTCAGTTATCCCAATCTTAATCCAGATTATCCCAGCTAGAATCCCCCAATTATGCAAGTCATCTGAAATACCTCACTCACCTGGGGATATTAGCCGGCAGCATAAGCTTAATCATGGTCAACAATAGAATAGAATTTCTCCGCAATATATTGAAGGCGTCAACGCAGTGCGTGATGAATTGAAAATACCGAGGCGTGACGGCCAGAGTGCCGCCATTAATAGCGTAGAACATGTCCTTAGTGAACACCATCGGCACTCTGTCGCGAGACACGCCGAGAAATTTCTCGGAATCGCCCAACAATTTGGCGAAGTCGATGTGGAACAGGTGGCCGGTGTGGCACAGCATGATGTTGTCATTGTGCCGATCGCACACCCCCAGCACGTAGGTTATGACCAGCCAACCGGCGAGGGAGCGCGTGAATGTGTCGACGGCAGAGCTGCGATGGGATTATTATGGGAGGGGGATAAATTTGACTGTTATGAACGACTGAATCATAAAATCCTAATTGAGTTCGGACATACAAAATATCCCATCCGATTTTCCACACCCTAAAAAGTCCCATCCGATTACCCACACCCCAAAAAATCCCATCCGATTTCCCACACCCTAAGAAATCCCATCCGATTTCCCACACCCTAAGAAATCCCATCCGATTTCCCACACCCTAAGAAATCCCATCCGATTTCCCACACCCTACGAAATCCCATCCGATTTCCCACACCCTAAGAAATCCCATCCGATTTCCCACACCCTAAGAAATCCCATCCGATTTCCCACACATAAAAAATCCCATCCGATTTCTCACACCCTAAGAAATCCCATCCGATTTCCCACACCCTAAGAAATCCCATCCGATTTCCCACACATAAAAAATCCCATCCGATTTCTCACACCCTAAGAAATCCCATCCGATTTCCCACACCCTAAGAAATCCCATCCGATTTCTCACACCCTAAGAAATCCCATCCGATTTCCCACACCCTAAGAAATCCCATCCGATTTCCCACACCCTAAGAAATCCCTTCCGATTTCCCACACATAAAAAATCCCATCCGATTTCCCACACCCTAAGAAATCCCATCCGATTTTCTACACCCCAAGAAATCCCATCCCATTTCCCACACATAGAAATCTCATTAAACTTTCCACACCCCAACAAATCCCATCCCATTTCCCACACATAGAAATCTCATTAAACTTTCCACACCCCAACAAATCCCATCCGATTTCCCACACCCCAAGAAATCCCATCCCATTTTCCACACATAAAAATCTCATTAATAAACTTTCCACACCCCAAAAAATCCCATCCGATTTCCCACACCCTAAGAAATCCCATCCGATTTCCCACACATAAAAAATCCCATCCGATTACCCACACCCTAAGAAATCCCATCCGATTTCCCACACATAAAAAATCCCATCCGATTACCCACACCCTAAGAAATCCCATCCGATGTCCCACACCCCATTCCAATCCCTACAAGCTCATACCTGAGCTCGCTCTCAGTCCTGTTGTGCTTCCTCAGCCAGTCGAAGACGCAGGCGGCGCCAAACGAAGTCTTAAACTCGAGGTGAATATTTTTCAACGATTTACAATCTGTCACTAATTCAACAAATCCCGCATCGGCGGAGGTGGGGAACACGCGGAACAGAAGCATGCGCAGGTCCAGGCCCTCTTTGCGCCAGATTAAGTTGAACAGGTAGGTCATCTGCAAGCACAAGGCGTCTATGCTTAGATTGTCGCCTTTCTTGTAGATGACGGACAGAAGCTGCTGGGCGTCGGACTCGTGAAACGGCTGGAACACCAGGCGCAGAGGCATGGTCTTCGAGGAGAAGAACGAGCAGCGAGGTATGGAAATGCTTCGGGCCAGTAGCGACATGTCGTGCGGCAGGCGGAAGTGTGACCACCGGCTCAGCATGGGCTGGATCTGAGGGACCGGCGTGCAGGGGATCATGAGGTATTGGGATTCAGGTGATTCAGGTTCAGGTGATGCTTAGCTAATGGTTTAGGTGATTGTAGTGCACTGCTATTGCGGGTCTCTCCTTCGCTCTCTCACTTTAGCCTTCCCCCACGTGCGTGTATGCCCTCACACTGTTACGCAACAGTGGCACGTTGTGCTCACTAGCTCGTTGTGCTCACTAGTATATATATATGCTTAAATATACGGCCATGAGAGCCCAGCTTCTGCACTTACACAAGCGCACTACAATGATGCTTAGCTAGGGCTCAGGTGATGCTTAGCTAATGGTTCAGGTGATGCTTAGCTAGGGTTCAGGTGATGCTTAGCTAATGGTTCAGGTGATGCTTAGCTAGGGCTCAGGTGATGCTTAGCTAATTGTTTAGGTGATGCTTAGCTAATGGTTCAGGTGATGCTTAGCTAATGGTTCAGGTGATGCTTAGCTAATGGTTCAGGTGATGCTTAGCTAGGGTTCAGGTGATGCTTAGCTAATTGTTTAGGTGATGCTTAGCTAGGGCTCAGATGATGCTTAGCTAGGGCTCAGGTGATACTTAATTAGCTACGGTTCAGGTGATGCTTAGCTAGGGCTCAGGTGATGCTTAGCTAGGGCTCAGGTGATGTTTAGCTAGGGTTCAGGTGATGCTTAGCTAGGGTTCAGGTGATGCTTAGCTAGGGTTCAGGTGATGCTTAGCTAGGGCTCAGGTGATGCTTAGCTAATGGTTCAGGTGATGCTTAGCTAGGGTTCAGGTGATGCTTAGCTAGGGCTCAGGTGATGCTTAGCTAATGGTTCAGGTGATGCTTAGCTAGGGCTCAGGTGATGCTTAGCTAATGGTTCAGGTGATGCTTAGCTAATGGTTCAGGTGATGCTTAGCTAATGGTTCAGGTGATACTTAATTAGCTACGGTTCAGGTGATGCTTAGCTAGGGCTCAGGTGATGCTTAGCTAGGGCTCAGGTGATGCTTAGCTAGGGTTCAGGTGATGCTTAGCTAGGGTTCAGGTGATGCTTAGCTAGGGTTCAGGTGATGCTTAGCTAGGGCTCAGGTGATGCTTAGCTAATGGTTCAGGTGATGCTTAGCTAGGGTTCAGGTGATGCT
Organism: Macrostomum lignano; assembly: GCA_002269645.1. Classification (NCBI taxonomy): domain Eukaryota; kingdom Metazoa; phylum Platyhelminthes; family Macrostomidae; genus Macrostomum; species Macrostomum lignano. Next base: position 71,988 of record NIVC01000556.1, on the reverse strand, counting down.
TAGCTAGGGCTCAGGTGATGCTTAGCTAATGGTTCAGGTGATGCTTAGCTAGGGCTCAGGTGATGCTTAGCTAATGGTTCAGGTGATGCTTAGCTAATGGTTCAGGTGATGCTTAGCTAATGGTTCAGGTGATGCTTAGCTAATGGTTCAGGTGATGCTTAGCTAGGGTTCAGGTGATGCTTAGCTAGAGGTTCAGGTGATGCTTAGCTAGGGATTCAGGTGATGCTTAGCTAGGGATTCAGGTGATGCTTAGCTAGAAGCTCAGGTGATGCTTAGCTAGAGGTTCAGGTCCTAGTAAGGATTCTTCAGGCGATTCTCAACTAGAGAGTTTAAACGATGCACTTTGATAGGTCTTAGTATTCGGAATAGTTCACCTTCATACAGAGTTCATCCCGGAACTGCTCCACAGATTTGTGAGTCTGCAAACGCACTGCCACAGGCTCCAGAGCGTCGATAAGCTGCTCCTGATGCGCCCACTCGGTTTCTACGCAAGCGCCGCACAGGTGCCTCAGAGCGGCACTAATTAGAGTTAACCGTCTACGCTGATGCCGACTATCCAGGTTAGATAGCAGCTTCAATTGCCAATAGAATGTGCTGGCAAAAGCTGGCGAATGCACCGACATAATTAACAATCGGCATAACAGACTAGTCGAGCATAGGTGCGGTTGGCATAGCAACGCTTGAGTCATCTGCGGCAGATAGCGCTCCATCTCGTCCGGCTGCAAGCTGGTGAACAGGTGACGAACGGCGAACTCTCGAACTTCGATATCGGCGAATTCTGGGCCGAGTAGTTGAAGCAGAGGAGCCAACGGCGTGTCCGCCGGCTGATCAATCGAGGTCCAACGCTCTTGCCAAGCGGTTAAGCAGCGATAGATTTGCGGCAATAAATCAGATTTGTAACTGGGAAACGAAAGCAGCACTTGCGGTAGAGAGTTGGCGAAATTAGCTAGAAATATGCTGCGCTTAGATAGCACGATGGTCCGGTCTTTATCCGTAAGTTGGCTGCGGGATGGGGTTGATGCTGTGAGCTTGCGACTGTACATTGCGTGAATGTAAATCGGGGGTGAGGGATCGGGCGGGTTGGTTAACTGAATGTACATCGGGGTGAGAGATTGGGCGGCTTGGTTAACTGAATGTACATAGGGGGTGAGAGATTGAGCGGCTTGGTTAAATGAATGTACATTCAGGGTGAGGGATTGAGCGGCTTGGTTAACTGAATGTACATTCAGGGTGAGGGATTGAGCGGCTTGGTTAACTGAATGTACATTCAGGGTGAGGGATTGAGCGGCTTGGTTAACTGAATGTACATTGGGGTAGGGGAGTGGGCGGGTTGGTTAACTGAATGTACATTGGGGGTGAGGGATTGAGCGGCTTGGTTAACTGAATGTACATTCAGGGTGAGGGATTGGGCGAGTCGGTAAGCTGAATGTACATTGGTGGCGACTGCATGAAAAGTCCGCCAACGCACCTCTCGGTGAACTTGCGATTAACAATCCGATGAAAGTTGTCAATATCCTCGCCAGTCATTGGGTCCATGCCGCTCCAGTCGCCGCTGTACAATTTGGAGTCGTAGAACCAATCGGCAGGCGGAAACACAATCCTTAACGGTTGGTTGTCACCTTTTCTACGATAATTAGGCATTCGAACGTGCAGCAATAGGGTGCAGGAATTGGCGTCCTGGTGGCACATGTTGGTCTCGCAGGTTGAATTCCAGGACGCTTTGTTGCGATCGTTCCACATTGGCAGCAGATAGGAGCCCTGCTTCAGAGCTCCCTAGGATCAGTGACGGGATATGGGATGGGAATATATAATAGCAATGCAAGATTGGCGCTTCGCTTAGTATATTCGTAGATCCTAGGACGCATCAGATATGCGCCACGAGACACAAGATAGACGCTAAAAATATAGATTGAAGCTGAGACACACGAGTTAAACACCTAATCTCACAAGAAAAACACAAAGACACACGAGATAAAGACAAAGACACGCGGGATAAGTACAGACACGCGGGAGAAGTACAGAGACACGCAGGATAAGCACAGACACATGAGATAAGCACAAAGACACGCGGGATAAGCACAAAGACACGCGGGATAAGCACAAAGACACATGAGATAAGCACAAAGACACGCGGGATAAGCACAAAGACACATGAGATAAGTACAAAGACACGAGAAAGCTAGGCAGGAGTTTCGGACACACCTTGGCGTCAAACAGCCTCAATCGAACCCATCCGATGGCTTCGTTATTGCGGAAAGTCTCCGGCGTTGGCTCGCTGCTGTGCACCTGACCGAAGAGCGTGAATGATAGAACTGTTTCACGGGGAAGGCTAGACACCTGTGACCGGTCGAAGGTGAGCTGGGCCGACTCTCGCCAGTCTGAATTTAATTATAAGGGACATGCAATGCCAGCAATAGGATTAAATGTACAAAATGGATGAGATGGTGCCAATGATACTAAGCCATTTATGACACTGATTAGTAATAATTTTACATAGCAGATGTACAGTATGACATGAAATAGTATAGCATATAGCACATTAATTAAGAATTAAGAAACTGATAAATGATACACTGATACATGATACCTAGGTACACTAGACCCTAATACATGATACACATGAAACATAGATATACAAGACACTGATAGATAGACACACAAGACACTGATAGATAGACACACAATACACTGATAGATAGACACACAAGACACTGATAGATAGACACACAAGACACTGATAGATAGACACACAAGACACTGATAGATAGACACACAAGACACTGATAGATAGACACACAAGACACTGATAGATAGACACACAAGACACTGATAGATAGACACACAAGACACTGATAGATAGACACACAAGACACTGATAGATAGACACACAAGACACTGATAGATAGACACACAAGACACTGATAGATAGACACACAAGACACTGATAGATAGACACACAAGACACTGATAGATAGACACACAAGACACTGATAGATAGACACACAAGACACTGATACATGATACACAGATACACACAAGACACTGATAGATGATACAGATACGAGCGTACACACAAGACACTGATAGATGATACAGATACACATAAGACACTGATACATGATACACAGATACACACAAGACACTGATAGATGATACAGATACACACAAGACACTGATACATGATACACAGATACACACAAGACACTGATAGATGATACAGATACACACAAGACACTGATACATGATACACAGATACACACAAGACACTGATACATGATACCTAGACACATAAGACACTGATACATGATACCTAGACACATAAGACACTGATACATGATACACATATACACATAAGACACTGATACATGATACACATACACATAAGACACTGATACATGATACACATATACACACAAGACACTGATACATGATACCTAGACACACAGGACACTGATAGATAGACACACAAGACACTGATAGATAGACACACAAGACACTGATAGATAGACACACAAGACACTGATAGATAGACACACAATACACTGATAGATAGACACACAAGACACTGATAGCTAGACACACAAGACACTGATAGATAGACACACAAGACACTGATAGATAGACACACAAGACACTGATAGATAGACACACAAGACACTGATAGATAGACACACAAGACACTGATAGATAGACACACAAGACACTGATAGATAGACACACAAGACACTGATAGATAGACACACAAGACACTGATAGATAGACACACAAGTCACTGATAGATAGACACACAATACACTGATAGATAGACACACAAGACACTGATAGCTAGACACACAAGACACTGATAGATAGACACACAAGACACTGATAGATAGACACACAAGACACTGATAGATAGACACACAAGACACTGATAGATAGACACACAAGACACTGATAGATAGACACACAAGACACTGATAGATAGACACACAAGACACTGATAGATAGACACACAAGACACTGATACATGATACACAGATACACACAAGACACTGATAGATGATACAGATACGAGCGTACACACAAGACACTGATAGATGATACAGATACACATAAGACACTGATACATGATACACAGATACACACAAGACACTGATAGATGATACAGATACACACAAGACACTGATACATGATACACAGATACACACAAGACACTGATAGATGATACAGATACACACAAGACACTGATACATGATACACAGATACACACAAGACACTGATACATGATACCTAGACACACAAGACACTGATACATGATACCTAGACACATAAGACACTGATACATGATACACATATACACATAAGACACTGATACATGATACACATACACATAAGACACTGATACATGATACACATATACACACAAGACACTGATACATGATACCTAGACACACAGGACACTGATACATGATACACAGATACACACAAGACACTGATAAATAACCCATCAGACAACTCACCGTAAAACTTAAGCGATTCGCACTCCATAGGGCACACTAGCGAAGCAGCCTCTGTAGACACCAAATCGTCCAGCCTCTTCTCGCCGTGATGCAGCTCGCAGCTGACTTTAATCTTCGAATAGCGCGAGCTTAACGAATCGTTGCCAGGCAGCCTATGCAGCGAACTGACGCAGACGTAAAAATACTCGTGAAAACTGCCAGCCTGCTCCTCCTGCATGGCCTGACAGCAGCCGTACGGCGTGTCCCAAGTCGATATCTTCGATAGCTGCGCATCCTCGCAACAGAAATGATAATTAGCCGACCAGCAGAAGCAAAACAAATTCACCTGTTGCAGAAGCGACTCTTGCAACAATTCTAATTTATCAACTAGGGTATTCCTAGGCAACTCGTGCTGGTGATACTTCATGATAGTCTCGATGTCGTTAATGTATCTGAGAATATCTGGCAGAATTAGATTGCCGCATTTGGTGCAGATGAACTTGACTATCTGAATCAGATGGGTCAGGCTGGAGTCCTGCGATTGGCCGCTTAGCAGGGCCTGCTTTTGGCGCAGGAATTCGTTTAACAACTGGCTGATTGCAGCGCTGGAGTAGGCGGGGGTGGGTGTGCTTTTGTAGACTTGCTTGCTCCATTGTTCTGAATTAATCATCAGAAATGATTAGAATTGCTTTGCTTGCTTTGGGGGAGACTGACAGGACGGAGTGGGATGGAGAGTGACAAGACAGAATGAAAGGGAGAGTGACAAGGCAGAGTTGGATGGAGAGTGACAAGAAATAATGAGAGGGAGAGTGACATAACAGAGTGGGAGGGAGTGTGACAATCCAGAGTGACAAGTAGAGTGACAAGCCAGAGTGGGAAGTAGAGTGACAGGGCAGAACGAGAGGGAGAGTGACAAGCCAGAGTGAGAAGTAGAGTGACAGGGCAGAACGAGAGGGAGAGTTACAAGACAGAATGAGGGGGAGAGTGACAAGCCAAATGAGTAGAGTGACAAGCCAGGGTGAGAAGTAGAGTTACAAGACAGAATGAGAGGGAGAGTGACATAACAGAGTGGGAGGGAGTGTGACAATCCAGAGTGACAAGTAGAGTGACAAGCCAGAGTGAGAAGTAGAGTGACAGGGCAGAACGAGAGGGAGAGTGACAAGCCAGAGTGAGAAGTAGAGTGACAGGGCAGAACGAGAGGGAGAGTGACAAGCCAGAGTGAGAAGTAGAGTGACAGGGCAGAACGAGAGGGAGAGTTACAAGACAGAATGAGAGGGAGAGTGACAAGCCAAGTGAGTAGAGTGACAAGCCAGGGTGAGAAGTAGAGTTACAAGACAGAATGAGAGGGAGAGTGACAAGCCAAGTGAGTAGAGTGACAAGCCAGAGTGAGAAGTAGAGTGACAAGCCAGAGTGAGAAGTAGAGTGACAAGCCAGAGTGAGAAGTAGAGTGACAAGCCAGAGTGAGAAGTAGAGTGACAAGGCAGAACGAGAGGGAGATGTGGCAAGACAGAATGAGAGGGAGAGTGACAAGACATAATGAGAGGGAGAGTGACATAACAGAGTGGGAGGGAGTGTGACAATCCAGAGTGACGAGTAGAGTGACAAGCCAGAGTGAGAAGTAGAGTTACAGACAGAATGAGAGGGAGAGTGACAAGCCAGAGTGAGAAGTAGAGTTACAAGACAGAATGAGAGGGAGAGTGACAAGCCAGAGTGAGAAGAAGAGTGACAAGGAAGAACGAGAGGGAGAGTGACAAGACATAATGAGAGGGAGAGTGACAAGACATAATGAGAGGGAGAGTGACAAGACATAATGAGAGGGAGAGTGACAAGACATAATGAGAGGGAGAGTGACAAGACATAATGAGAGGGAGAGTGACATGACATAATGAGAGGGAGAGTGACAAGACATAATGAGAGGGAGAGTGACAAGACGGAATAAGAGGGAGACCGTGTAAAAAATAAGACACCTGGGCCTCACCTGTCCACATCGCAACTGAAACTGCTGTACTTTGCGGGCAGGTGAAAGGCGGCCTCCAGATCCTCTTTGCTCCGGCCAAGAAATCGCCTGGGATCGCGGATGTCACTGATGCGCTCCAGGCTGAATTCGTAGCGTTGACAGCGGCAGGTCTCTTGGAATACGGAGTGACTGCGCAGGGCCTCGTCTCTGCGGGTTTTGTGACAACAACTGATGGTGATTTTAGCCCGATAGAGGAAAGATAGAGGGGAATCAGACAGGGGAAGATCGGAGGGGGAATCAGACAGGGGAGGATCGTAGGGGGAATCAGACAGGGGAGGATCGGAGGGGGAATCAGACAGGGGAGGATCGTAGGGGGAATCAGACAGGGGAGGATCGGAGGGGGAATCAGACAGGGGAGGATCGTAGAGGGAATCAGACAGGGGAGGATCGAAGGGGAATCAGACAGGGGAAGATCGGAGGGGGGACTCAGACAGGCAAGGATTGGAGGGACTCAGACAGGCGAGGATTGGAGGGAATTAGACAGGGGAGGATTGGATGGGAATCAGACAGGGGAGGATCGTAGGGGAAATCAGACAGGGGAAGATCGGAGGGGGAATCAGACAGGGGAGGATCGTAGGGGGAATCAGACAGGGGAAGATCGGAGGGGGAATCAGACAGGGGAGGATCGTAGGGGGAATCAGACAGGGGAGGATCGGAGGGGGAATCAGACAGGGGAGGATCGTAAAGGGAATCAGACAGGGGAGGATCGAAGGGGGAATCAGACAGGGGAAGATCGGAGGGGGGACTCAGACAGGCAAGGATTGGAGGGACTCAGACAAGCGAGGATTGGAGGGACTCAGACAGGCGAGGATTGGAGGGAATTAGACAGGGGAGGATTGGAGGGGAATCAGACAGGGGAGGATTGGAGGGGAATTAGACAGGGAAGATCGGAGGGGAATCAGACAGGGGAGGATCGGAGGGGGAATTAGACAGGGGAGTATCGTAGGGGGAATCGGACAGGGGAGGATTGGAGGGGAATTAGACAGGGGAAGATCGGAGGGTGAATCAGACAGGGGAAGATCGGAGGGGGAATCAGACAGGGGCAGATTGGAAGGGGAATCAGACAGGGGAGGATCGGAAGGGGACTCAGACAGGCGAGGATTGGAGGGGAATTAGACAGGGGAGGATTGGAGGGGAATTAGACAGGGGAGGATTGGAGGGGAATTAGACAGGGGAAGATCGGAGGGTGAATCAGACAGGGGTAGATCGGAGGGGGAATCAGACAGGGGCAGATTGGAGGGGGAATCAGACAGGGGAGGATCGTAGGGGGAATCAGACAGGGGAGGATCGTAGGGGGAATCAGACAGGGGAGGATCGTAGGGGGAATCAGACAGGGGAGGATCGTAGAGGGAATCAGACAGGGGAGGATCGGAGGGGAATCAGACAGGGGAAGATCGGAGGGTGAATCAGACAGGGGAAGATCGGAGGGGGAATCAGACAGGGGCAGATTGGAGGGGGAATCAGACAGGGGCAGATTGGAGGGTGAATCAGACAGGGGAAGATCGGAGGGGGAATCAGACAGGGGAGGATCGTAGGGGGAATCAGACAGGGGAGGATCGTAGGGGGAATTAGACAGGGGAGGATCGTAGAGGGAATCAGACAGGGGAGGATCGGAGGGGGAATCAGACAGGGGAAGATCGGAGGGTGAATCAAACAGGGGAAGATCGGAGGGGGAATCAGACAGGGGCAGATTGGAGGGGGAATCAGACAGGGGCAGATTGGAGGGTGAATCAGACAGGGGAAGATCGGAGGGGGAATCAGACAGGGGCAGATTGGAGGGGGAATCAGACAGGGGCAGATTGGAGGGTGAATCAGACAGGGGAAGATCGGAGGGGAATTAGACAATCGAACTCACGGTCTCAAATATTCGTCGCGACCGCAGATTCTCAACAAGAACTGATTGACATCCATTTGCCGCTCGCCGTACAAACTAGCTATGCGATCGGAGAGTGCAGAGTCGAATAGCAAGCTGAACATGACATCCTCAACTTTGCTGGATACTGAGGAAATCCGAAAACAAATTTAATGTTTCTTTTCCGTCTTTGACAATAAAATTTTGTAAACAATGATTAAATGAATTAATCATTATGTACTTTGTATCTTAGAATCAACCAGTTAACCAAGTATATAGATATCGATTTCTTAAAATCACTCTGTTTAACAAGTGTATCGATATCGATATTCTGAGAATAAGCAAGTTAACCAAGTGTATCGATATCGATATTCTGAGAATAAGCAAGTTAACCAAGTGTATCGATATCGATATTCTTAGAATTAGCAAGTTAACCAATTGTATCGATATCGATATTCTTAGAATCAGCAAGTTAACCAAGTGTATAGATATCGATATTCTTAGAATCAGCAAGTTAACCAAGTGTATCGATATCGATATTCTTAGAATCAGCAAGTTAACCAAGTGTATAGATATCGATATTCTTAGAATCAGCAAGTTAACCAAGTGTATCGATATCGATATTCTTAGAATCAAGCAGTTAACCAAGTGTATCGATATCGATATTCTTAGAATCAAGCAGTTAACCAAGTTTATCTTGATACTAGAATGGAACTATAACTCGTTAAAAATGGGTATAAAAACCCTACTATAATACTAATAAGTAGAAACTTACGACTCCAAGTTGTATCAAAGCTAATTCCGGCAAAGTGCAGTGTGACGGGCACCTCCGTGACAAATACAACACCGCTAGGATTAACGTGATTAAATATGCAGCCAATATTGTCGCAAGAATTGACAAAGTGTCCGCCGCCGCCGCCGCCCGGCCGTGACGAGGCCGCTGGATTCGCGGGGTCTCTAGGCTGGCATTCGTTTCGTTGAATCCGCTGTATCTCTTCGGAGAACAGGTACAGCTCCGGGTCTGGGGTGCAGGGTACTACTCGAATATTCGATTCGGTTAGCAATACGGCGTTCCGCAACTGAGAATCGGATTGGAAACCCGGCCGCGGACTTCGAAGACCCTGAGCATAAATAAGTATATGAATATTTCATTTATCAATTAGTAAGCTTTTATTTTTGAATAATTTTGAAGTCACACAAGACAGACGCGAAAATATTTGTGCAAGCCGTGTGCAATCACGTCTAAAATGGGATTGCGTCTAATGGCGGCGTGAAGAGTGACTAGCTGTGTGACTAGAAGAGTAACTACCTGTGTGACTAGAAGAGCGACTACCTGTGTGACTAGAAGAGTGACTAGCTGTGTGACTAGAAGAGTGACTACCTGTGTGACTAGAAGAGTGACTACCTGTGTGACTAGAAGAGTGACTACCTGTGTGACTAGAAGTGACTACCTGTGTGACTAGAAGAGTGACTACCTGAGTGACTAGAAGAGTGACTACCTGTGTGACTAGAAGAGTGACTACCTGTGTGACTAGAAGTGACTACCTGTGTGACTAGAAGAGTAACTACCTGTGTGACTAGAAGAGTGACTACCTGTGTGACTAGAAGAGTGACTACCTGTGTGAATGGAAATGTGTCTACCTTTGTGACAATAAGTGACTGTGGGACTAACGGTAGAAGAGTGACTAACTGTGTGACTAGAATAGTTAATACCATATGAACAACTGCATAATGGAACTAAAAAATCAGGGCCGAGTGTTATAATCAGAGTGATAGAACAGGGGTGCCAGTAATTAAGCTTATCAGTAACAAAGTGTGTAGTAGGGAATTAATACCACCGCCAAAAATTTGCATAAAAACCTACTGACAAAAAGCCGTATAAGTTTCAATCGAAATTTCTATATAAAACAAAATCAAAGTCAAATTGGGACAAGAGTGTGTACAAGACAATAAATATCGATTTAGCAATACTGCGGTGTGGGCAGGTAGCTCGTAGGTACCACGAAAGCAAATAGCCAAAAATTTCAACACAACGTTGATCATTAATTTGAAAAAAGCAATTCAAATTTTCTTTCAAATTACCCTGTCAATCCGGCATTGATGCAGATGGCCCTGCTCAAAAATGGAAATTTATTTAATCCATAGCAGTTTACATGCGGCTAGCTAGAACAATTATACCTAAAATAAAATCCTGCGCTGCTACTAGGTAAAAGTTAATCAGTAGCATAGCATGCATGAAGATGGAGAAAAATGAAAAAAGAACTGTGGCCTCGGCCATAGACAAATAAAGCCAATCAAGCGGGCGGTTCGAAGCTGCAACTCTCCCGATGAAATTGGTGCCACTGATTGAGTTTTTTATTTTTTCATTAGAGGCAGGGGGCTGTGCACTCTGGCGCACTTTAAGCGACATTGTCGCACAACCGGCGAGAGGCATTACTGCATTACGGATACGTACGCAGTCATACGCACAGGCACACACTCACACAGGAGTGTACAGCGGCCCTAACTTTATCTATCGTTAGACATGTACACTTCACTGTGCCTTGGGGGTTGGCCTTCAAGGGTGTTAATTGCACGAGCAGAGCCAAGCCGAGATTCCAGGTTCAGGTTAGCCTGTTCAAGACACACTCTCTTTCCCACTTGTCAGACAGACACACTACCGGGTACGTGTCTTCAGGTTAGCCTGTTCAAGACACACTCTCTTTCCCACTTGTCAGACAGACACACTACCGGGTACGTGTCTTCAGGTTAGCCTGTTCAAGACACACTCTCTTTCCCACTTGTCAGACAGACACACTACCGGGTACGTGTCTTCAGGTTAGCCTGTTCAAGACACACTCTCTTTCCCACTTGTCAGACAGACACACTACCGGGTACGTGTCTTCAGGTTAGCCTGTTCAAGACACACTCTCTTTCCCACTTGTCAGACAGACACACTACCGGGTACGTGTCTTCAGGTTAGCCTGTTCAAGACACACTCTCTTTCCCACTTGTCAGACAGACACACTACCGGGTACGTGTCTTCAGGGTTTGCCCATCGTAACGACAAGCCAGAAGGACGATTTTCTTGAGATGTAGCCTTACTGTTTAGAGCGTGGAACTCACGACTGAAAGGTCAGGGGTTCGATTCCCGATCCCACTCGGAACAATTTGTGTCTTTGACCAAGACACTTAACTCTGCATTGCTTCAGTTCACCCAGCTGTAAAATGGGTGCCAGCATTAGCTGGGGCAGTTGAGGGTGTGTGTGGCGACTCCCCAGTCCTTGGACTGAACAGCCGTACGCAGCTTCAGATGCGCGCGGTTTAATAAAAATGGATATAAGTACAAATAGAACTATATAATAATAAAGCAAGAAGACTCACCACACTATCGTCCATTGAGCCGCCAGTTCCAGACTCGCCGCCTTCTGAACACAGAGTTGCTGCTCCAGTTGGCTGCACAGAGGACGGATTTGGCGAACAAGAATTCGAACGGTTCTCCTGCCGCTGTTGAGGCGGTTTAAGAAGCGGCACTCGAGATTCCTTAGTCGAATAAGTCGCTGCTACAGTGGTGTCAATAGAGTCCGACACTGAAGCGGAGGCCGCACTGACAACAGGCAGCCTGGGCGATACTGATCTCCGAGAACTTGGCGCCGCACTATTATCAGGCACAGGAGCCGACGTGCGTCGGCCGCCGGCAGCGGCGTTACTTGAAAATGAATTTGAATTCAAATTCGTGCCACTACCGCTGCTGCTGTTACTACTACTAGTAGAAGTAGAGGTTGGCAGCGGAGGCGGCGGCGGTGGCGGCGGCGGCGGCAGAGAAGGCAGGCCCTGCACTACTGGCGGAGTCGGAGTCGACACGGACCGGCCTAGATGCGCCGGCGTCGCGGCCACCTCAAGGAATTTGATGTCGAAAATGTCGTCGGCGGTGGGACTGTCGCTGCCGCCGCTGCCACCGCCGCCGCGGTACAGCGGGTCAAAGGCGAGCAGGATGTTCTGATCGACCATGCCGTCTGTTTGCTGGTGTTGTCTGCTTTTTTATTTCGTTTACTCTGACTGAAGAATATTCGGCGCCAGCTAGTGGCGGCGAGATCAAACGGAGGCCTGATAATGGCGTTGTCGGGTCAGACTCATGAGATGGCGAAATTAGTGTGCCAAAGTTTTTTAAACAGTAGCATCTTGTGGTATTCAGAAAGTTTTTTTATTCCCCACAACTGCAATTTGACTACCGACTTGAGGGTGGCTAGTGGGCCAGCAACTGAAATTCTGGGAGGCTGGCCCAGCAACTGAGGATCTGGGAGGCTGGCTCAGCAACTGAGGATCTGGGAGGCTGGCCCAGCAACTGACACTCTGGGAGGCTGGCCTAGCAACTGAGGATCTGGAAGGCTGGCCCAGCAACTGAGGATCGGGGAGGCTGGCCCAGCAACTGAGGATCTGGGAGGCTGGCCCAGCAACTGACACTCTGGGAGACTGGCCTAGCAACTGAGGATCTGGGAGGCTGGCCCAGCAACTGAGGATCTGGGAGGCTGGCCCAGCAACTGAGGATCTGGGAGGCTGGTCCAGCAACTGAGGATCTGGGAGGCTGGCCCAGCAACTGAGGATCTGGGAGGCTGGTCCAGCAACTGAGGATCTGGGAGGCTGGCCCAGCAACTGAGGATCTGGGAGGCTGGTCCAGCAACTGAGGATCTGGGAGGCTGGCCCAGCAACTGAGGATCTGGGAGGCTGGTCCAGCAACTGAGGATCTGGGAGGCTGGCCCAGCAACAGAGGATCTGGGAGGCTGGCCTAGCAACTGACACTCTGGGAGGCTGGCCTAGCAACTGACACTCTGGGAGGCTGGCCTAGCAACTGAGGATCTGGGAGGCTGGCCCAGCAACTGACACTCTGGGAGGCTGGCCCAGCAACTGAGGATCTGGGAGGCTGGCCCAGCAACTGACACTCTGGGAGGCTGGCCTAGCAACTGAGGATCTGGGAGGCTGGCTCAGCAACTGAGGATCTGGGAGGCTGGCCCAGCAACTGCGGATCTGGGAGGCTGGCCCAGCAACTGAGGATCTGGGAGGCTGCCCCAGCAACTGCGGATCTGGGAGGCTGGCCCAGCAACTGAGGATCTGGGAGGCTGGCCCAGCAGCTGAGGATCTTGGAGGCTGGCCCTGCAACTGCTGAGGATCTGGGAGGCTGGCCCAGGAACTAAGGATGCAGAACCACCTTGCTGATTTCAGCTTATACACATACAAAACAAACAGAACACAAGAGAAAAACAGTTTAACAGAATCGAACGAAAACTCTGCCATTGGCATTATTATCATTTAAAAAAGACAAGACTAAACAAGTAGCGCAGTCACACGGACAGTTTGTGGTGCTTTGCAGTTTTGCTTATTATCAAACAAACAATAGCGCTGCAGCAATGATTTGGGAGCATTCGAAAAGCAGAGAAGAGCAGAGTGTACAGGCGTTCGCTGCAAGCACGGGGCTTAAACCAGAGCGATTGAGTTTGTATTCGCCAATAATACTACTAGTACAGTAAAGTAGCACGCAAACAAAAAATCTCACGCATGAAAAATATGCATTGAATCGAGAGAAAGTCTTATCTTATATCTATCTGGTTAATTTTGAGCCTGCCAAGCGATCGAGTGACTGCTGGCGATACACCAGCAAAGCTACTTAGCTAAGTACTAAATAAAGAAGCGACGGGTTTCAATGATGATATACGATAAACTAAATTGGCTAATTAACTTCTTTATCTTATCTTGTCTTTCACCGCACGGCTTCCTATAGGTTGATTGCACAAAATCTCTCACTCCTTACCCTAACCGATGTACATTAGCCATATAATTAGCTAATGTTTTGGTTTGTATCTCATTTGGAGGTCAATCTATTAATAACTTAGTCCTTGAGAAAGAATTACCTGTGCTAAATGCTTCTACTACTGAATATATAAGTATTTTTCACTGCTTTTTCTAGCATTTTAATTGACCAAGAGAGATGGAGAGAAGTTAAACAAAAAAACCCTATAGGAAACTTCGAGCAATGAGAAACTATACTATTATTTATTAATGCTTTTGACTATGCTTTAGCATGATCACAGGTATTTACTAAAGTATGAGCGATGAAAAATATTCTCAAAATTGCTGAAATTATATTATACTATTTCACTAGAAATTCACTAATTATAAGCTACATTTACAAACAATGCATAGATACTGAAATTTAAAATTTAGTTAGGTACATATTTTTAGAATTTTTTTCTTCATATTTTCAAGTGTTAAAGGCTTTACTCCATTTTTATGGTGTTTTTTTACTTGATTAGAGATAAAGATTATATTTTGTCTACTTAATCATTTGAAAATAAACTTCATTTTTAACTAAATAGAGCAGACAATAACAAATCTGAACTGAGACGCACAGAATAATGGTGTACGTTTGCGGCATAAATTATAATTATAAATAACCAACTGATACGGTTGAAAAGACAAAGTTATAGGGTTTGTTAAAGGAAGCAAAAATTCAGAAAACACATCAAACGTTAACGGCAAAAATTGACAAGCGTCACAAAAATATAATTCAATATTCATTTATAACTATAGTATAGTTGAAGTTGATGCAGCAATTTTTTTTTCAAACACTTATTTACTATCTTGAGTTTATTCATAGAGTTTTATGTTTTAAAACGGCCCGGTTCAAACAGTCCGTTGAATAGTCTACACCACAAAACGGCCCCTTTTGAACAGTCTACACTATAATACGGCCCTTTTTTAAACAGTCTACCATAAAACGGCCCTTTTTGAACAGTCTACCACAACACGGCCCCTTTTAAACAGTCTACCACAAAATGGCCCTTTTTGAACAGTCTACCACAAAATGGCCCTTTTTGAACAGTCTACCAAAAAACGGCCCTTTTTGAACAGTCTACCAAAAAACGGCCCTTTTTGAACAGTCTACACCAGAAAACGGCCGTTTTTGAACAGTCTACACCAGAAAACGGCCCTTTTTGAACAATCTACCACAAAACGGCACTTTTTGAACAGTCTACACCAGAAAACGGCCCTTTTTGAACAGTCTACTACAAAACGGCCCTTTTTAACTTTAAGCTCCGTTTTCAAACGCCCCTTTTAATGTATTTTAAGCGACTCGTTCACACGTCATTGAATGCGCTTTCAACCGGTATATTACTAATATCGAAACAAAAAATGGACATAAAGCAAAGTCTCTATTTTATTATTTAAAGAAGCAAAAGACATCCATCAAATACTCTTAGTTGCTAAGTAGTTACCTATATACTACTAAAAGTTTCACTAGTCGAACAAAGTACACTATTTCAGCTTCACAAACGAAACTGACTGCTCAGCGATGGATTACTCCAGTCTGGCACTGGCAGATTTGCTGTATATCGTTTAGCCGATGTGATATTAAACACTGGCAATAGTTCGTTAGCCTCGTCGCTAGATTTCTTTAAATAGATATAAGCATCTGTGCCGTAGCCTTCAACGCTGGCTAGGGCTAGTTCGCCGTGCAAATAGCGGGCGTAGATGCGCGATAGCGGCAGGCCGTAGCCGTACCCAGCTAGAGGCGGCCCAGTAGACGACGACGGACTCACGGGCGAAGCGGTGGTGTACGTGTATTTGAACACTAGCGGCAGCTCGGAACGGGCGATACCGCCGCCTTGGTCCGACACCTGAAGCGGCCGGGTGAGCAAGGGTTTGCAGTTGCGAAGGGCACAGGCCTATGGCAGTGCAAATGTGGCAGTGCAAAAGGGCCTACATGTAGGCCCTTTTCAAACAGACATTGTTAAAACGGCCCATTTGAACATCTATTGTTAAAAACGGCCCATTTTGAACAGACATTGTTAAAAACGGCCCATTTCAAAGAGACATTGTTAAAACGGCCCATTTCGAACATCTATTGTTTAAAACGGCCCATTTTGAACATCTATTGTTTAAAACAGCCCATTTTGAACATCTATTGTTTAAAACGGCCCATTTTGAACATCTATTGTTTAAAACAGCCCATTTCGAACATTTATTGTTTAAAACGGCCCATTTCGAACATCTATTGTTTAAAACAGCCCATTCTGAACATCTATTGTTTAAAACGGCCCATTTTGAACAGACATTGTTAAAACGGCCCATTTCGAACAGAAATTTTAAAACAGTCCATTTTAAACAGACTTTGTTAAAACGGCACATTTTAAACGATCCAATAGTGTCTATTTATACCAGCTAGTTTTATTTTCTCTTTCTTTCAAGAAGCTGTCTGTATGAGTTAGTCGTGTCTGTCACAGATGTTGGTGCTTGTTTCAAATAGTCTTAACGAACCGACTCACCCGAATAGTCAAATCCTCTTTACCAACGCAGATCATAACGTGAATAGGCGGCATGTTATCCTCATTCTTTTCAACCAAGGCTCGCATAGAATTTTTAATAATTTCGAACAGCATATGATAGAGATGCGATGGCACGTAGGCAAACTCGGTGGTCTTGTCCAGGCCAATGACCTGAGTAGTCATGGACGGCGCAGTCAGGTAGAACTGTTCGCACAAGAATCTGGCACTATTGTAGGCGTGGTCAATTACGCCCATAATGTCGCAGTGAGGATCTATACTGCCAATCTGTCGGTTGTTGCGAAGATCCGGGCCGAATAAAATCACTGCAAAGTCCCATAGCAACAGGGATTTATCTAGCATTATTTAAGCAAACGATAGTTATAGTTCCCTTAGCTTCGTCTTTCGAGCTTCCCGTGGATCAATCACATAGCAACGGGGATTTCCATAGTACAGCCATAGTAACGGGGATTTACATAGTACACCCAAAGCAACAGGGATTTCCCTTGTACATCCATAGCAACGGGATTTCCCTAGTACATCCCTGGTAACCGGGATTTTCCTAGTACATCCACAGCAATGGGGATTTCCCTAGTACATCCATAGTAACGGAGATTTCCCTAGTACATCCATAGTAAACGGGGATTTCCCTAGTACATCCAAAGTAACTAAGATTCCCTAGTACATTCATAGTAACGGGGATTTCTCTAGTACATCCATAGCAACGGGGATTTCCCTAACATCCATAACAACGAGGATTTCCCTAACATCCTCAGCAATGGGGATTTCCCTAGTACATCCATAGCAACGGTGATTTCCTTAACATCCTTAGCAACGCGGATTTCCCTAACATCCTTAGCAACGGGGATTTTCCTAACATCCTTAGCAACGAGGATTTCCCTAACCTCCTTAGCAACGGGGATTTCCCTAGTACATCCATAGTAACGGAATTTACCTCAAATAGTGTTCACAAGAAAAAAACAGACACAGAAACAGGATTTTTTCTACCCCTCCCCCCCTTAGTAACAAGGACCCCATCAGATGAATGCATAAAAGAATACATCTGTCTGTAACTCACCGTGCTGACTAATCAACATTCGAATACTAATTCGACTCATATAGAATCGATCCAGGAAGTACTGCACCTGAGCTTCCGTCTGGGTATCCAGGTCGCCTTCTCGCTCTTTAAGTTCTAATACGCCTTGAGCCATGGTCTCAACAACTTCCCGATGGCGTTCAAGGATTTGAGCCAATGTCTCAGTGAAGTCGGTCAAACGTCCATCGCTAGGACGCTTGGGTTCGTCCTTGAAAGCTAGCATATCAAGGAAGCTCTGCTTGTACAAACCAATCACTGTTTTAGTTGACGGCATGGTGACCAGACTCTCTGGCAGTAGGTGAATCTCTTGCATTATGTTGGCTAAACGTACTGGCACCTCGTGGCGAAGGAATTTGAATGAATTCTCCTGGGACGGATTTCGACCTGTAGGTATAGGGAAAAGTCAGAACTTTTGGAAAGCCTCTCGTAATTATGTGAAATTAGCTATATACCACAGATACTAAAATAACTAGATAGGCTACTCAGGCTTATATGCGTAGTAAAACAGCTTTCTACTTTCAGTTCAGTAGCAAAAAAGAATACTTAAGCTATTTTATAAACATAAAGGCAGCTGAAATGACTTTGATAACTTCAAAAGCCCAACAAGCTTGCAGGCGTAAACAACTTGCTAATTGGTTCAGCAATAATGTACATTGGTCAGTCCACTGAAATGTACATGGCAGCTTTAGGCTGGAATTCCGAGAAGGGCAATAAAAATTGGGCGGGGCGGTGGGTAGTGTGGAAAGGGGCGGTTAGATGATTGAGACTGGTGGGTAAAAGCCAATAAATGAGCCTTGGCTTTAAAAATATATTAAAATACTTTTGATTAACTCACTACTGAACTGAAAGTAGCTTATACGCAAATGTGCTGACTGGCCCATCTAGTTATTCAAGTATCTGTGCTATATATCAAATATATAATTGCTGAAACTGCTAATTACAATTTTATGGTTATTGACTTGAAGAAACAATAAATCAATAATTACAGAAGACAGGCTATAAACTAAAATATTTGAAAAAAGAACGTAAAATAAAAACTACACTATAACTAAAACACAAAACTAAATCAAAACTACAATAGCTACAATAGAAATCTTACCAAAGTGCAGCAGTTTACTAATAGACATTGGCGTTGGCGAATAGGAGCCATATTTGACAAATTCCTTAGCAACATGATCGGAGAATTGCTTCAGTCTTAGCAAAGTTAAACGCATCACGATCTGCACCGGCTTAGCTGGCTGTTTAAGCGGTTTAACTGTAATTCAGAATAAACACAATATTAATTTTGTTACAAACAACTGCACTGATCTACTCTTTTTAGTAGCAGGATTAGCATTTTGCATATAAAATTGTCAATTAAAAACTAAACATTAAATTAGCATCTTCACCCTGCACCCTGCACTGCCTAACGGCGCCCTCTGATTTCATTAACGCCCTTAAAGCATGGGTATTACTATTATTGTGCCATAGACATTTGTGTCCTTGACAAAGTGGGACAAAATTAGCGGGCAGTTAATGATATTAACAAGGTTAAACGCAAGAATGATATTAACTGCCCGCTAATTTGCATTAAAGTAAGTTTGAAATAGACAATCGGGCGTTAAATGTCATTAACTGCCCGCTAATTTGCATTAAAGTAAGTGTGACTCCTGTAAGCGGACTTAAATGTAGTCTATGGCATTAAAAGGCAAGAATAAGTGCCCAGCGGGCACAAAGGTCATGTTACAATGAAAATTAGCGGGCAGTTAATGACATTTAACGCCCGATTCTGTCCCACTTTGTCAAGGACACAAATGTTTATGGCACAATAATAGTAATACCCATGCTTTGCGGGCGTTAATGAGAAATCCTCGGGCTTATTGATAACTTTCATGCCTTATAGGAAGAACATTTTATGCTTGCAATCATTACAAGGATAATGTTTTCACAAGTGCTCCATACCAAGCCCATATAGAAGGATCACTTCTTCAATACACATCAAATTTAGTAGACTTCATTACATTTTCTATTCATAATAATTTAGTTAGCCAAAGGCGATTATACGGTTCAGTGCTTATCAAGCAAAGCCGACATTAAAAAACTGCATTTGGTGAACTATTTTGTGTTTTTCAGAACCCCAGAAGACAGCCAAATAATAGAAGCTGTCGCTAAAAAGCATACATTCTTACAATTCTCATTACACTAAGAAGTAGCTAGTTACTTTGTGCTAAAATCTAAAAATGGACATTCAGCATCCACAAGAAGCTTCCACATAGACCTTTAGCCTATAAGTAGTTGTACTATTTTTAGCAACACAACATACAAGACCTACAGTCCTACATACGGTCTGAAAGTTAGTAAAAATGAACTTAAACTGAACGAAACTCTTTCTCGAGAGTGGAAAAAGGAAAGACGCAAGAAATTTGTCACTTTATATGTCTGTATTTTTCAATTACCAGTCTTATTTCATAGGTGCACGAGACGGATGCAATAAAAATGTTCAATTAAATAATTAGTTAACACTAATAGATATTCAATGGCCTAGCAATTGGTGCGGTTAACGAATAGTTCCCATTCCAGGCTTCCAATCTCAGAAAAAATTTTTTAGTAAATATCATATCAACTAAAGCGTAGGTGATAATTAAGCAGAAGACTCAGATTTTCAGTAGTTAGCGCAGAAGTATACCCAACAACAGTCTGAAGTGCCACCCTCCACGCGAGTCGACATTGCTTGAAAAATCTGTGCACAGTTTAAAATCGCTATTAATTAAATAAAATGCTGTAATAATCTATTGTACTCGTAACTGACTGTCACCCCCTTTTCAAAGTTCGAGGCGTTGATGTGTGTGTAACTTATTGGGTTGAATTTTGAATGAGAAGTTGTCTTCTTTGACTAAGCATGAAATACGCGCGGTTGGCACTTTTGACTTTTAAAAGGCTCGTATATAAATAAGTAAGGAAAAGTCTAATTTGTAGAAAAAAATCTGTCAAAAAAGTTGAAAAACGTACACTCAGCAACATCAAAAACCGCCACCCAAGAGCATTGGCAGAGAGATTGACTTCGGCTCACTACACTGCAATGACGCAAGGTTTTCCAACCCTGGCTCAGGGGCACTAAGGCGTGGGTCTAAGTTAACGGTTTTCAATGTTGCCGAGTTTTTTAGTTATAAAAAATGATGAAAAACCTTAAACAAAAATTGACTAAAAATGAAAAAAACCACAGACACGTTCGTATGTATATATTATATACTGAAAGCAGGTATAGTTAAAAAATACCGCTGTGAGGACAATAAAAATGGATAAAAATATGGGAAATATAGCATAATATACACGTAATAACGCACTGTGGCTTAGAGCCTTTCCGACAGATTATGATTAGCTATAAACACACTGTAAATAGATGTTTACCCACACACAATATAAATTATTTTCATATTTCACAGTTGCTCCCTGATGTATAGCTATCCCGCCTATCCCATTTACACTTTTCATCACGTGACTACTCTCACATCTTTATTGTGTCTATCTGTGCGGAGCAAATTACAGATACCGGTACAATACACATTTAGTTGGTAGCAATTTGTTAAACAATGGCCAGTTCACGCGCTCATGTCACACACACTAGTATTTTGGCCATTGTTTCCCTCAGCTACATGATAAAAAAGCAATCTAAATTCTAAAAAACACGAAATAGCTAGGATTTAAATCATATCAGTGAATAACTTGGACGCAAAAAAAGTTTAGTAACTTAATTACAAAAGCAGTTTTTAGCAAGCTGTCGATAATAATAAAAAACCCGCTCATAAAGGTCGCCAAACTGGATTGCTAACAGCGGGAAATACTGGTCTAACTGACCATTGAGCCGATTGGCTGGTTGCCATCCAACTAGTAGAATCTGGCAATCGAGGAAGTAACAAAGGATTTCCAGTAGAAAATAGTACTGGTTGCTGCAGTTGCTGTTGCATTAGCAAATTAGGACGCAGCTGAGATTGAAGCTTTGGTGGAACATTCGGCTGAGGCACTGGTGGATGAGGCAAATGAATGAACCCAACTGAGCAACTTTTGATCTTCTTACGAGTATATGAATTATTGTCATTATTATTAGGACCTCTAGGTTCGGTTTCTTTGACATTTTCGTAAACAAGGAATAGACGCCGCTCTGGATAAGCAACAGTTGTAAGTGGATTCTGGCAAGCAGCCGGACACATAGCTAGTACGCGCAGATCGGGCGGCGGCAATAAAACTGTCAATAGGCGACATGCCGGCAAACCTACGTCCCAGATAACGATGCCGCCAGCGTCAAGTATTAATAGGCGGCGATTTGTGCCAGAATAATCAACACCAGCAGTGGCCAAATCGCGAATTGGAGGCCGATTAGCTGGAAAATGAGGCAAAAATTGATTAGTACCAGCCGAATTAGACGAAAACTTTTGTAATACACAAAGACAGCATCGACGCGCATCAGCATCGGAAGCGTCGACAAAAGCTAAATAGAATGCGTCGCCAACTAAGGCTAGTCCAGCGGGCCCGGCCTTTACTCCAAGCAGTATAGGCTCTTTGGCATCAAAGCGACCGCTGGCTAGATCGATGCCTACGGCTACAGCGACTCCATGTGGTTCTAGGATGCACATAGCAAACACACGATTGCGATAGACACCAACGCTTAGTCGACGAAGTGGAGCGAACAACTGACGATAATCCGAAACGCGACCGCTGCTGGGTAGCATCAATAGAAGCGACCGGTGCTATCGGCTGCAAGAATTATTGGTGGCTCTCGGCTGTCAACTACTAAGTCATCAAAGCTGCCGCCATCAACTGGCATAGAGGCTGGCAGACCGGCCAAGTGATCGATGCGTGACGTCCAAGCAATCTGGCGACAGTTAAGTCGAGCACCGGCTGAATTTGAATTACCGGATCGAACAGACACAATAGAAGAACCGCTACCGTCGGAGTCGGTCTTTTGTTGTAAGGAGTAAGTAGTGTAGTAAAAAATTCTAGATGAACAAGGTACACAGCTAACTGATAAAAGTGGCGGAGGTGACACTTTTTCGCTGTCAAGATCAATTTGAATTCCGGAAATCGGTAAAGGATCAAGCGAAACTAAGCAATATTCGGTGCTACCTGAAGCTTCCACGTGAAGTAAGCTCGGTGCTAGGACTAATGCTTGTCGACTGTCCGAAAAAATGACTGAGAACTGCTGCTTATTGAACTGATTTCGTGATACTGTTGAAATAGCTGGAGAATGGGCGCAAAGCTTTAGACGTATCAATGGTGCAAAGGAGCCATGTGATAACAATAAAATACGCCGTTCATTGAATAGAAGCACTACGGCGTCAGTAACTAAAACCGAGCGAAGAGTGCCGACATCTGTGTTTCCAGCCAAAGCGTCGGGAACAAGAAATTTGCGTGGCGTATTAACGGTGCGGCCTGATGGATCAACAATCCAGACGAGGCAATGTCTCCCAAGCGGTGTGGATGCCGCAGCAAGCATTTGGCAACGAAAGTCAACTATGGGAGGCGCTGCTAAGCTTATGTCGACACCGGCGTGATCTAAAGCCGGTCGGGTAAAAAGTTTGTCGAATGTAATCACATCATTTGATAAGAGTAGAAAAGATATGTCAGCTATTGTAAAATGCCTAATAGAGACGAAACCTGTGTTGCAGAGGCCGTGATTGAAATCGAGGGGACCCCAAATAGCAAAAAGCCAAAAAATATCGGTGTTGGTATTGACAGCTTTGGTTAAACATAGCGACACGCCCATCGGACACTCCTCAATACGACAGGTTTCAGAACCTGGAAGGTGTAGCTCAAAGACACTATTGGAGACGCGGTGAATTAGATTATTGTACTCCGGATCAGGCGTTGCCATTTCCGACAGATACACCACCGGGTTAAGGAATTTAGAAGTGCTAAAGTGTAGACTATTAAGCGAAAGTAGCTTAACATTAGTGAACTTTTCGGCATTCTCTTCCATTAATGACTCTTTTCGAAAATTTGCGCAAATTAAACAACCGTCGAGGAATCCGGCAAGTGACCAGTTGGTTGTTTCTGACATCGGTGTCAAATACACGTCTCTGTTGCAAACTATAACATCATCCTCATCATCCTCATCTTTAATCTCAGAGTCAAGATTGGCAAAAAACTTAATCTGATCGCCACTGACTAAAATTGCACAGCTTGAAGCTTCACCGAGTGGACTCAAAACTTGCTGCTGAGGCGGCCAAGGTAAAAACGGCGTAGAACTTAAATCAATACTCCTCAGATACCGACCGTCGAAACAATCGTGCACATCAACAGCATCGATATAAGCCAATAGGATTAGGCCACCATTAGGAAGGCAGCACATGTCAACCGGTAATTTATTTTTTTCGGTCGAAAATAAGACATCTGGTGGCAAATCATTCGCTAAACAAATACCTCCAGCTGTGGCGCGGACACGCAAAGCGACAACACGAATGTAAGCGACAGAAACACCAGGAGCAAGAGAAGCTGAACGCGCTAATGCGACAAAGACGCGATTAAGCTCCGATGAGATTGAAAGAGCGACGATTTCTCCACCAAGCATTTTAGACGCAGCAAAACCCCTGGTCGAATCGAATAAGCGCAGAACTTCAGGCTCCTTGGTTGAAACGGTGACCATGCCAACAATACACCGACAAGATGTTTTAAACATTGCAGCACGAACTAATCGAACGGATGGACCAGTAGCAACCCGAACAACTCCATTGACACCAGACGACAACATTAGATCACCAGCGCTGGTCAGAGCAGCCATTTCCGTAGGCTGCCCATCTTCATCAACACGCAGAACAGATAGCCAAGATGTTGTGGCTGGAAGCCAAAAGGAAGCGGCGAGTTCAATGGCTTGACTGCCATCGCCGCCATATTGCAACGATAGTGTACCCATAACCAGACAGAATTTATCTCCCGATCGACACAGAGTCGCAGCCTCAGAATTCGGATCAACAGATTCTATTTGTTTATAGCTACGCAAAATCAAAGAACCATTAGACGCATCTTTGGCGTCGATAAACAGAATGGAGTCGCCAGAGTTGCTCAAACCTGTAAGAATTTCTCTGAATGTTATTGGTCGGAATCGTCCAATCGTGGGACAGTCGTCGAGTTGAGCGTCGCGCAGGCTGACACAGCCGTTGGCATCGGCAACTGCAAACAGACCGGAACCAGGCGATGCAACAAGCTTAGGCAAAGAAACCGCATCAACAAACGGAAAGTCAACGACAAAGCGTCGCTGTTCTATGCCAGTGATGGCGTCTACAATGCAACCCACTCCAACAGCAAAGTCAACAATAATTGCAAGATTGATCGATGGTAAACAGCGCAATTTAATGGATGACAAAGCAGCCGCGTCTGTGACAATTTTGCAAGGGACTAAATTAGTCGAAATGCGACAATTTTCTACACCTGAATTGGAAGCAACGATTGACAAGGATAAAAACTGGCCGCTATCGGTCAATATAAGCGCACGCAGATCCCGTCTGCAGTCTGATTTACCGACTTTATCCAGCAAAATGTTAGTACTATCGGCTGCCAATGGTCTACCAACATTCTTTGGAAATTCTATGCTCGTAACTTCAACTTTTGATTCATCAGCAAGCCTCAGAATACGTAACTGCTCAAACTGGTCTTGTAACTTGCGAACGAGAAATATCGGAGGCTGCCATGCAAGCGGAGTCAAAAAGGCTAGCAACTCAAGGTCTACAAACACAAGCTCGAAACTATTCTTGGCTCTGCTTAACTTCCAAATAAATGAACGCCCGTCGCTACAAAGAAGAGCTAATCCATGCTGCGATGAAGTCACGTAACTAACGCTTGACCAATCAATTGGCTTCTCTGTCGATTCAACATTTATTGAAGGCATCAGCTCAACAAATTGGGGAAATATCGTTTCTTCCTTGCTTGAATTACTTTTGCTGTCATCATTACTATCTTCTTCACTTTTACTGGTATTGGCTGCATTATGCCGGATATAGTCTTCAGGATTGTCCACAGCATCAGCATCTGAGGATGTTTTAACTACATCGGAGTCTAACTCGGTGACATTTGCTTTATTCTCATTAATACAAGAGTTGGTAGCTCCAATGTTTTCGGTAACAATACTATCTGCAGAAATACTTGTAGCCGATGCTTTGGCAACTGTAAAATCAACTTTAACAATAGGTTTTTTTTCTAGATCAGTGTCGTTGGACAACTCCGATACAGAACCATTATTTGCTATGCTTTCAAGGCGATCGGCTTCGAAATTTAGTCTAGTCAGACAGGAATTAATAGCCTCGTTGTTGCCTAACAACAATACTTGTTCCGCTTGGTTACGAAGTCGACGTAACGACGACCAGAGCGACTTGCGAAGCTGATTTGCCTGTTGCTGCTCTTGACTCTGCTGTTGTTGTTGTTCTGGCAGCTTGGACTCCATGAAATAAATATTACCTGATTAGAAGTCATAACGCTTATACTAGAAAAGGTCAAGTGTGTCCCACAGATTAGTGTTTTACTGTTTTTAAACGGATGGAAATTCAAGACCAACAAACCAGTGTGTGTCGCAGACACTCTCGGGGGTAAGCGGAATAAGCACAACTGCTTGCCTCCTCCTCAATGGATACAGGTGGCCCGTCGCCCTGATTTGCGGCACTGCCGTTTGCTATACATAGTTCGATGAAAAAATACGTGGGTAGGGTATTGTTTGGTACGATACTATCACTCCTATTGTAAAAACGGAAAGCAGAAATAAACAATATACAAGAAAGGAAGTCAACAGTTTGGCAATTATTTATTTAGTTTCACTGTTAGAAAATGTTAATGAGGGCTTTATGACATTAAAAAACAATACTATGCTATACAAAGCTACAACGGACAAAACATGTGAATGTAGATTAAATTTTAAAAGCATTTATTAGCAGGGAAGTTACTGAAAGTATCTTGTATTTGATATTGATTTTATCTGGTCGAATTTTACAGAGATTATAATTGATTCGATGTTTAATTAACTTTAGCACAATTAAGGTTTGAATCCACAATAGAGAAGTAGGTCTGTAACCGCCGCGAGTAGAAACAATATTACACTATTAATTTGTTCAAGTTGCCTTAATTATTAGTACAGTTGCACTAAAAATGCCAAAAGAAACATCTGCAGAGAAAATTTGGGTTTGCTAATAATAGTAATTTTCCATCGATATTGGGTCAGCAACTGAGTTATCATACAAAACCTTGCTAGGAATATGTTTCATATTTACAAGTAGCGAAAAAAATTGAAGAAAGCAACAACTGATCAACAGAATACGATTCTGCGTTTCAGGGTAACAATAGTGCAAACAATGCACAAAAAGACAGAGGGAAAATAATGGGGAATAAACGCGTATTCAGATAAGAGAAGCAAAATACAGGGTAAGACAATGGAAGAAATATAGATGAAAAGCGAAGATATTGTAGAAAAGAGCGGAGAGAATGTAGGAGACAGCGGAGAGACGGTATCATTAGGAGGGAGCAGAGGGGTGGAGAGGAGGTTGGAGACAACAAAGAAAAGGTAGGAGGGAACGGAAAGGAGGTAAAAGGGAGCGGAGGTAGAAGGGAGCGGTGAGGAGGTAGGAGGGAGCGGAGGAGGTAGGAGGGAGCGGTGAGGAGGTAAGAGGGAGCGGAGGAGGTAGGAGGGAGCGGTGAGGAGGTAGGAGGGAGCGGAGGAGGCAGGAGGGAGCGGAGAGGAGAGGATGGGAGTGAGCGGAGAGGAGGTAGGAGTGAGCGGAGATACGAGCGGAGGAGGTAGGGAGGGAGCGGAGAGGAGAGGAGATAGGAGTGAGCGGAGGAGATAGGAGTGAGCGGAGAGGAGTTAGGAGGAATAAAATACCGGAATAAAAACGAAGGAAAAGAATGAAGCCAGTGAAATAAGAAGACAGCTCGCATTATCGAGCAGGTTGCAGAGTGAAAAGATTGATATCTAGAATGCGGGACAATCATTAATCAGCCTCGGTAAACTTCCGTTTCAATGTGCCACTACCGGTTGTCGGAGCTGATGATCTGGCAGACGACCTAGCCGACGGCGTCGACACCAGCCCGTGTCCGACCGCGCCAGATCTGCTGCCGCCAGCGCCAGACGCAACCACAGCCGCCCTGGCCTCGGCTTTGCGCAGCTTAGCCTTATAATTCGGCTGGGTTAAGCAAAACTTCTCAGGCGGCAAACGGACTCCGCAATAAGTTTTAATTGGCGGCAATAGTTGAGCATTTTTAGCCTGAGCCACCTCGGTCAGCAGTTCACGAGGCGGCGGCGACACCAGATCTAAGTCGGCGTGACAGGCGGACGCTAGTTTTAAATCTTCTAAATCTACAGATTTCTTGCCAGCGTGTTGAGCATAAGCCCTGGCATCGTCCAGCCGGTCTGTGCAGTACCGGTACATGAACTCTACCAGCTGTTGCACCACGGCCGGCTCGTAGTCAAACACGCCGCATTCGTTTAGCAATCGTTTAACTGTTTGTACATCGACAGAATCTGTCGCTACTGAATCTGCTGCGGCAGAATTTGAAGAAGCAGTCGACTGCTGTTGCTGCTTCTGGTTGCTCATTTTAACTGGAGTAAAGAGACTGCAACAATAGTACTGCACGTCTACAAAACTCAACTATTAATATGATGGGTTTGATAAACATTTGTAAAGACATTTTTAAACTGCTAAAAATTAGTTTTAAACTGCCAGTACGACCTAAGATTTCTATGTGAGTGCTTATCAATCCTGAGTATGAGTATGTATGAAAAGTAGGCAGTGCAGTCACATTAATTCATATACTTACCTATACACTAAAAATGGGTTGTCTCTATAAAAGAAGTATCATCTCAAACATAAGAGAAGCGTCATGTTAGACATAAAAGATTCATTTGGGAATCATTTAAGATCATTAAGGCTTGGAAGAATTGCTATAATTCTGTGACTCTTGGGAAGAATTGCAGAGATGTCAAGGCTTATGGAGGGAATCAAGATGTCAAAGATTATAGTGGGGATTGCTCAGATATCAAGGCTAAGAGATCAGAAGTTACATTTAGTTTATTTAAAAAATTATTTCATTCTTTGTTGGCTTCCCAATGGGGGGGTGCCAATTGCTGGAGGTGTCAAAAATTTTTTACTTGAGTCTCTAACCCTGGAGACTTTAAGAGTTCCCTATACAAAAGCTTTGGAACTAATAATACCATATCCATATCTATATTTTCAATCTGAAAACAATTATCTATAGCCTCCTATAGACAACTAGCTATGTCAATAACTATAGCCAAACTTTACAATTGATAAAAATCTTAAAATTGTAAGAATCCCAATAATTATAATATTTTTATATCAAACTAAACATGAATTATAAAGAATAATAACTTTAGCTAACATCTATTCATAGCTTGGAAAAAACAAGGTGCCAATTTGGCATTTGGGGTGTCCCCAACTTTAATTTAGGGTGCCAAAGTTAAATTTGATATGTTATGATAGATGTTATGACATAAAAATCAGCTTTTAAACTTCTTTATTATTATAGGCTTTATAGTAACTTAAATAACTAAAACTACTATGGTGGTTTATAAAAATATATAAAAAATTGCAAAAAATTTTTGCCTTGTGGTCTACAGGATAGAGTGGAGCCAAAACTGCTAATCATCTTTTCTCAATCCACGGTGAGAACAGCATTGCCCTGACAACATTTTGTATTTGATAAAATATATTGGCTATAAAGAAAAATTTTATTTTATGTTTTTATTGAGGTTTATTTTCCTAATATTTGTTAGACAAGCTACACTTCCACAGTTCCACTTTGAATGACCAGCAGCCATGCTCTTACAGCCCCCACAGGGTGAAAACTTGACTCTGCTGACTTTCAAGGCTATTGAGAGAACTTATCTTTAAACCTTTAGCCAAAAGCAAGCATTTGGTATGGAAAAGGCAAGTGCTGGCACCACTAGATCTGATCAGCAATTTTCCTGGTTTCATCCATAGACATTTCCATATCTTTCTGAAAAATTCAAAGTTGAATTGTGCAAAAATGATGATGGAAAAATGGCACCACAGACATTTGAGGTTGTGTAACATTAGTGCTGACCTTCCTTCACATTTCCTGATTGAACTCAAAAACAAAATGAGATAGAAAAGAAAATCAAATGACAAATTTTTCATTGAAAAATTATCTTTAGTTTGACACATAAAACATTAAAATTGGTCAAGGTACTGAGGAGCTAGAGCAAAGATTCCGGGAACTTTTGGGATACCCCTTGGAGTTTAGTATTGTTAAAACAGTTATTGACAAAATTTCTATATCTAACTGTATTTAACAATGTGACATCACCTAATTGTGTGCACAACTTTGTCAGAAAGAGTATGGAAACAGAAAATGCGCACTTAGTAGCTACAATCATGGAAGAATAAGAAGAACTAAGCAAGACATTATATAGCAATCGGATAATAGCAGCTTGCTGTTTTAAGAATTATAATTTTTATTTTTTGCAAATAAATCAACATTTAGTCCTTGTCTAATAAGGAGTATTTTGTTATTATATGATACCCTCCTATGCATTAATGACTAACATAGGATGCAGTACTATGCCTGCATTAAATGTGTTAAGCTATTGTGGTAGGTGGGTGTTTACCACTGACAATTTTTAAATACGTTCTTTTTCTGGGTGTTTTTGTCATTTGTCCTGGGTTTGGCCCTCCTACATCCACTTTGAGGTGCTGCCCCTAGCGTCACCCTTTTGTCATTTCTTGCTCCCTGGGTCTGGCCTTTTGTTCCCCGGTTCTGGCCTTTATGCCCCAGTTTCTGCTCTTTTTATTTTTGCATATTTCCCCCTTTTTAATATTTGCTTCACCATATTCATGTCAATGATGTCCAGTTTAATTAACATTTTAACCATTTTATGTCCACTCTACACCATTGTATAGCCTGATTAATACTTAATTTCAGAGGTTGTGTTGTCTGCTATGCATGCTATAGGCCTATATCATGATTATAAACTAGGCCTAGCTAGGCCTACTTGAAAAAACAAATTTCTAATAACTAGGCTAAGGCTAAGCATTTACATGTCTATACATAACATAACAATATTCATCAAGTTAATGGGTAGGGCATTAATTTAATTATTTGACATAATGACAAATTTAAAATTTAACTTGACATTCACATTTATATGTAAATAGCCATAGGCCTAGCTAGGGTATAGGCCTTATACTAGGCCTATACTAGGCCTATTTTGTTTTTATAGGCCCTACATACAAGTGAAAATGATTTGCATGGTAAAAATACATGGTCTTAGCAATACTTAGTTAGAACTTAGCTTATGCCTAATTACTAAGGATGATATTCAAAATTAACAGTATAGGCCTAACCTAATCCTAGTCCTACTCTTCTTAAGTCCTAACCAATAGAAATCCCCTAGGCCTACTTGTACGCCTAAGTCTCAAGTACTAGTACTAAATGATTTCTTAGTATCATACCCTGATATAAGTCAATGACAAGATATAAAAAGTTCAGGTTTCTGATTTTAATAATGATGTGCCCAATCACTAATGTGTAGGCCTAGCCTAATGTGAAAAATGACGAATATTATAAGTCGTTTATGTACTTTCCTTATTTCTAATAAAGATAAGCCAGGCTCTTAATGCAAATTCTTTTGAAAGATTAACAAAACCATATCCACTAATTATTATATAAATTTAAATTATGTATTACTTTAAGGTTTTAAAAAGTTTTTCAAATATTAAATAAGCAAAAATGGGTTTATAAGTATTCTCCGTTACGTGAAAGCCGTGGTAATTAACTGTAGTCAAGCTTGTACGTACAAATTGAAAACGCGAAAGAAATTGGTTGATGACTGCCAAGATAAGATAACTTATTTATTTTAGAGCAAATCTAAGGCTTTGAAACATGGACTGTTAATTGAGGTAGGGCCAGGTCACAGATGTCAAAATAAATATCGCCACGCTCTGATGATACGAAACAATTGATGTTAAAATCTCTATGTCTTTTTTGACCACAGACCCACATTCCAGGTGGCTGTCTAATAACTTGATATCTATCAGATCTTCCTAGATTTTGTAATTCATCGTCAGATTTAATTGTCAGACGATTCTTAAGATTGTCAACTAGGGTAGCTGGCCGGCCATTGCGATTTACATCTACATGTACCTGTACATAATTAATGACCCGAAAAAGTATGCTGTGGAGTAGAATCACAATGGAAAAGAAGAAAAAAGCATGAGGAGAAGGAAAAGACCAAAGACAATTGTGTACAAAAAGGGATAGGAAAGAGGGAAATTAAGAGGGAAGATACCTGTTTGGATAAGAGAGGGGGTAGAAAAAGTATCATTGCTACTAGGACAGTTAGTAAGTATACTCGTACATTTATCGGGAAAGGAGCCCATGTGCCGTTGCATCACTGCTGAAAGTCTGGTTCTTATCGTCAATTCATTTATTGTTGTTTTTCGATATAAAACTCAATAGTAGCTCGTATATTCTAAATTCTAAATAATTCTCTGCATCAATTCTTCTACATAAATTCTCTCAACTGTGGAATGATGCAATTCGCGTCACAAATGCGAGCTAGGCTTAGGCTTAGCTTAGGCTGGTCAGGAGAAAGTGGAGGGTTGCGACTAGAGTTGGATTAAAGCTGCCACTTGTTGATCACTGGTTTCGGGGTGAAAACAACATGTTTCTGAGTGTATGCATGCATCCTAAAATGCATTTGCAAAAGTACATATCATGCATTCTCTTTAACGAATTCTAGCTTTTTGAACTATCGCTACAGTTATAGCTACAGTTCTTAATGAGACTAAAGGAGACGAGCGGTTCTTTTGGCCTACTGCCTGGTCAGGTGGAGAGGCTGGGTGAGTACCGCGCCCCCTCGAGGGTAGTCTACCAACCTTATCATGGCCTTCGAGCCGACTATGGATAATCAAGCTAATTCTAGGGACGGGGACCCTTCCAAACTCTAACCTCAGTCCGAAGGACCGGCCGGCCCTGCTGGCAGATCCCAACCGACTGATTCAACTGTGGCAAAAGGAGGACCGGTGGCTCTGCTGGCAGATCCGACCAGAGCTACCAAAACCAAAGTACCTGCCAGCTCTGCTGGTGGATCTAAGGGAACCGGGAGCTCTGAGCCTAAAGGACCGGCCAAATCTGGCAGATCCGACGAAGCCCAGCGGAGAGGCTTGAGCGCAAACGCGCTAAGCAAAGCACCAAAAGGCAGGCCAAGAATTGGGAGCTGCGGGGGCCAAAGCGGCGGCGTCCACCATGGATGCTGAAGCGACTGGCGTCCCAAGGCAACCAGACGGGCCGGCCCGTGGAAGCTCCAGTAGTTCAGCAACGGCGCTCCCTGGAGATGCTGCTACGGCTGCTGAGGGACCACGGCGAAACATATGGCCACTGCCAACAAGGAGGTTCCTTCGGGAGCTACCTTTGCGGCGAAGGCCAAGGCCAAAATCCCGGGAGTGATCATTCAAGGTCGCGACCAGGACTGGACCACTGGTCAGCTTCAAAAAGTTTGAAGTGCTATTGACTCCTATCTGATTGAGCTGACTGTCGAGGAGGGAATCTCTATCGGTATTGAGCGGATATGCTGCGAAGCACATTCGTTATTATTGCTCCTAGCAATGAGGAGGACGCGCAGCAGCTGCTCCAGCGGCTGCCGACGGTCTCCTTGGATGCTGACCTCGGCCGAGCCCTTTTTATTTGCGAAGGCCAGCGTCCAAAGACAATACCCTATGTGGTTTTGTCCCTACTAATAGCACCGCAGCTGGACAGACGTTATCCACCGGGTCCTACTGCGCCTGAATCCCGACCTCCCTGCTAGTGGACTGGTGTATCACCGCAAAGTCCGCAGGGGGGAGACGGGCAACTCAATTGTCCTCGGCCTTTCCAACGCTTGGGCGAGCCGGTACCCTAACGGATCCTCTTTCCAGCTGGGTGCCCTCAAGCTCAAGATGCGCCGAGGAAAGTCTGCCAAAGGGAAGGCCACTGCCAACCTCGGCATCTCCGGCAAGAGCGGGGCGCAGTCTAAGGCCCAAGGAAAGGCGCAAGCCGATCCCAAAGCCGAAGCTGCGTCTCGCCCCTCTGCTAGCAGCAGTTCGGCGACCGAGGTAACGGCTCCGGCAAAGCCCCGGGAACCAAACCTGCCAGCCGGAGAAGGAGTTGAGGACGAGGCCGGGTCTTCGGAATCCGAGCTCTCCTCGGCCACCCTGGTGGGGTCTGAAGGTAAAGATACAGATGAGGAAGCTTCCTCCATCCTGTCATCGGAGCCCGAGGACTCTGGTGGGGGTAAGGAGGCCATGGACGTCGACCAACTCCCATCTCCCAGTCAAGCCCCAGCGGCCTGGGACGAGGACGATCTGTTGTCCAAGTCTCCTTGATGGCCCGGGGCTCTAGCCAGCTATTGCATTTAGTACAGTATGACTAAGCTCCACGCTGCCAAAGGAGCGACATTCTGTCTGCAAATAAATTTACAGCATTGCGTATCTACGTCAGTAAATCTGATGAAGATTGCTGAGCTGTACAGGCCAGGCCTCATCCTGATCCAGGAACCCTGGATGCACAACGGTAAGTTGCCCAACATTCTTTCTGGCTACTCGCCATAGAGCGGCTATCCTCGCTGCTAGCCATCTCCAGGCTTGGCTGAGGACTGATCTCTCAGATGGAGACCTCTGTGTCATCCAATCTAATCATCTCTCTTCGCGTTCGTGTCTCGTTGCCTCGATTTACATCCCAGGCGACAGAGACCCTGCACCTGAGAGTCTACTGCGCCTCGCGCAGTACGAGCGTAGTGCGAGTCCCAGAACGCTGAGTTGTGCTTGGGGGCGACCTCAATGCACACCATAAGCACTGGGGCAGCAAAGACACCAATACTAGAGGGAGGAGCTTTGGCCCTCATCTCCAACACAAACCTCATGCTCTGCAACCGTGGTAGCACTCCTACCTTCAACAATGCCAGATGGACTGAGGTCCTCGACGCCACACTCCTTACCCCAAGACTCTGACAGAGTTGAGGAGTGGAGAGTCTGATCTGAGGAGACCTCCCTGTCTGACCACTGCTTTATCGCCTTTAACATCGCGGACACTAAACCCCAGCCCTCGATCACTTGAAGGCGTAGTATCCGCAACACCGATTGGGCAGCCTATAAGGCTACCCTTGATCTGCACCTGCAGAAACTCACGGACTTACGTCCGATTGAGACCTGCGAGGATGTGGACCATGCGGCTGAGACGCTGACAGGCTGCATTATTGCAGTGTATGAGGCGGCCTGCCCTGTCCGTGCCTACAAAGGCAAGACCTCGGCGCCGTGGTGGAACCCAGGCCTGAAACTCAGGCAGAAGGCCAAAAGTCTTCATCGCCGTGCCATGAAGACCGGAAACCCGGAGGACATGGAGCTTTTCCGGCAAGCCTCCCGCAATTTCAAATCTGAAGTGCGCAAGGCCAAGGAATGTAAATGGCGCCAATTCTGTAATGAGTTGGATCAAGACAGACCTACTTCTAGGCTTGTAAAGGCCCTTAAAATCGAAAAAAATGTCAGAATTAGCAACGATCAAAAAAGATTATGGCTCTCTTACGAAAGACACATTCTTCCCGAGGGTAACCACTGCTAGATCGGAACCCAACTATTCGATGGATGGAGCCACTCTAGCGGCGGGCATTGTCACTGAATACCTAATCGCTCGTGTGGTCAGAATCTTCAAGCCCTTCAAGTCTCCTGAACCTTATGGTATCTACCCTGTTCTTCTTCGTGAAGCAGCCAAGATACTCTCGTTCTTGAGACTTACCCGCAATCTCATTCGGGCTTCTATCCAGCTGGGATACGTTCCCAAGTGCTGGACTGAAGCTTGGGTAGTCTTTATTCCCAAACCTAGGAAGGGTGACTACCAGAGCGTCAAGGCCTTTAGGCCAATTAGCTTAACGTCAGCAATGCTTAAGCTCACTGAGAGGCTTATTCTCTGGCGGCTGCTTTCATGCGAGCTGACAGCGATGCCCCTCAGCAATAATCAGCACGCCTTCCGTATCGGGAGGTCGACTGACAGCGCCCTGCATGCGATAGTCGAGAAGATTGAACGGGCGGTACTGGGTGACGATTACGCCCTGGCTCTTTTTTGACATTGTTGGTGCCTTCGAGAGCGTTATCTTTGAAGCGTTTCAGAGGGCCCTTCAAAATTGCAAAGCTCATGCTCATGTACATGATCTCCAACCGTACAGTCACTGCCCAACTCCTAGGGAATACTGCCTCCGCCAGAGTCTGTAAGGGTGGATCCCAAGGCGGAGTCCTCACTCCGACGCTCTGGAACCTGGTCATGGACGCTCTTCTGGGCGATTCCCGACCTGATCCCGTCTTCAAAGTCGGGTATGCTGACGAAGTCACGGCCATTGTGGCAGGGCCGTCTCCCAGCACGCTCAGGGATCTGATGCAGAGCTTCATCCGCAAAACAGAATCCTGGGCCACTCTCCGAGCCCAAAACTGTTACCATTATGTTCACCAGTAGAATACGCTGGAACATACGACCTCTGCAGCTTTACGGCAGAGATATTGCCTTCGCGCATCAGACCAGATGTCTCGGGGTCATACTAGACCACCGGCTCAACTGGTTCTTCCACGTGAAAGCAAAAGCCAAGCGTGCCTCAGCCATCCTGGCCCAGCTCCGACGAGCACTTGGCACGTCTTGGGGTCTATCCCAAAGCGACTTTAGTGGATCCACACTTCCGTGGTTCGACCTGCCATTACGTACGCCTCGGTTGTCTGGGTTAGCGCTACCTAGGTCAAAAGCCATGCAGATTTGCTCAACACGATCCAAGGCAGAGCGTGTAGGCTTATCAGCAACGCCTCCAGGTCCACGCCCCTTGCTGGCATGAAGGCCTTCCTTAATCTACCGCCTCTCGACCTCTTCGTCAGGGGTGAGGCGGCTAGAACGACGCGGCATCTACGATTCCGGTGTCAAATTCCTTTACATGAGGGCACCTGCTAAGCGGAACCTCTTCCCGCATAGCGGCCTGTGCCTCAACTTTCTCAACGAGTGTCAGGCCAATCGCGTCTTCACCGATGGCATTGCCTCAACGCTCAACCTGAGACAACGCTACTCCGTAGCTATCGACTCGCGCGATACCATCAATTACCACTGGAACCCTGGTGAGCTTCACTGCTACACCGACAGTTCTAAGCAGTCAGCCAACACCGGCTTTGGTGTTGGGATCTTCCTGAACGGGAGGGTCATTGCAACCCACGCTCAGTACACTGGAGCCAACTCCAGTGTCTTCCAAAATGAAGTTCTCGCCATCAGCTCTTGCACTGCAGAGCTTCTCGCCACGGGCGTTACCGGTAAGAACATCATTTTCCATTCGGACAGCCAAGTTGCCTTGCACGCCATCAGTGGCTGCAGCACCAAATCTGCTACAGTCCTTTACTGTATCAAACTCCTCAACATGTTGGGTTCCACCAACAAAGTTACCCTTAAGTGGGTTCCGGGGCATGTGGGGATCCGAGGGAATGAGTTGGCTGACGCCTTTGCAAAAGTTGGTGCCTCCGGCTCCTCTCTCGGTCCCGAACCTCTTGTCCCGATTCCCGGCTGTGTCGTCGACTCGCGCATCAAAGCGTGGATCAGTACTCAGCACCGCTCGACTTGGGCGAACTGCACTAACTGCAGGCAATCCAGAGGCGCTGTCCCTCAGCCCTCTCACCAGCTCCGGAAGCTCCTCTTTCGCCTCTTGCGTAGAGACATCCGGGCTGCCACCATGACCCTCTCAGGTCACGGCTGCTTCTCTAGGCACCAGTACCTGCAGGGAAACGCCACTAACGCCATCTGCAGCTTCTGTAACTCAGGTGACGAAACCGCTGAGCATTTCGTCAGCATCTTTCCCGCCTTTACACGGGCCAGACTCACTTACCTCGGTCACACACATCTATTACTGAAGCGTGCAAACCCGAAAACTTTAAATCAGCTCATGCGCTACCTCCGGGCCACCCACAGGGCTGAACTCTCCTTTCCAGAGAGCACCATAGCTTCTGGCGACACTGAAGGACCTCCCTTGGCAGCGCCAACCCTTCGTCCATAGCGACGCGTCCCCCTTTGGGACAGCCATGCAGCTAAGTCAAGTAAGTCAAGACTCGTAGAGGACTTGAGGAGCCAACCTCAAATAATTGGTGCATATTTTGGCTTAAGAACCGAGGTGTCCTGAAAGAGAATTTCTTAAACTCGGGAGAAGATGGCGATACTCGCTCCAGCACGGCCGTTTAACAGCAAGCAGCCGTCAGTGAAGCAGCGAATGCCCTGGCTGCGCCGGTTCACACCGATCATTGGCAGTCAAATGTCAATGGCAGTCAAATTTCACTGACAGTCAAATGTCATCGGCAGTCAAAAATGTCTGTGGCAGTCAAATTGCTGGTTGACTTTTGTGCATAGTTGACATGACGTCCTGACGATTATTTACTGTTGACTTGCCAACTCCAGCAGTTCAGCATCGAGTACAAGACTTGGCCGCTGAGATCATCCAAGACGCTGCAGTTAACTCGTTGTAAACTACATGTTGTGCTTTTTTCCTGGCACTACTAGAATGAGAAGATTGACCCAGTTATAAACCTGTCGGTCGTTTTTGCAGTTTTCACCGATTTTTTTGTTTAAGATTCGCGTCTTGTGTTAGTTATATTTTTTAAAGAAACAGCACAGTCGACGTTCTGATGCTCGCCCGAAGGACTCCGGGCAGCAAAGCACTGGGTCCGCACGAGGTGCCCATCGAGACGCTATAACTCCACTGTGTGGCCAGCTAGGTCGCCAAGGGATGAACCACGTGCTTTTCGGTAAGGCGGCACCCAACGAAAGATACACGGCGCACATCGTCGCTATAATAAGGCGCACACCACGCGGCTTGAGGAGCACCGAGGTATCTGCCTGCAGTCCTGCGCTGCGAAGTTGTTCAACCGAATGCTGCTATCGCGGTTGCAGCCCGTGCTGGATCCGCATTTGCGGCCTGAGCAGAACGGGTTCCGGCCCCACCGCGGCACCGTGGCGCAGATCATGGCTCTTCGCCGAGTCATTGAGAAAGCGTGGACCCGCCAGTCGATTGCTCTGCAGGCTTTCGATTCGGTCTTGAGGGCCGTGCTCCCAATGATGCTCATGCGTACAACGTGTCAGGGCAGCTGATTTCCACCGTCCTGGCGCTGTATCATGGCACGAACGCTGCTGTGCTAACGCCGGACGGCCTGTCGGATTTCTTTGAAACATCCTCTGGGGTGCTTCAGGGAGATTCGCTTGCGCCGTTCCTGTTCGTTCTGGTGCTTGACTGGGTGCTGCGGACTGCTCTCCCTTCTAACGACGACGGGTTCCTGCTGCAGCGACACGTGGGTCGACGCAAACTGGAGAAGCGGCTCAGCGTGCTTGGCTACACCAACGATCTCGCCCTGCTGTCCTCGACCATCCAGGGCGCCCAGCGACAGCTGGACCGGCTGGTAAGCGTTGCGGCGAGTGTCGGCCTGGTGGTCAACACGCAGAAGATCGTCGTGCTCTGCGTGCCGGATGACATCGAGGCTGCAATTTTCTGCCGAGGCGCTGACGGGCAGTTGAAGAGGCTTCCGTGCTGTCAGCAGTTCGTCTACCTCATTGGTCTGGTGCCAGATGCTCGCGAGGATCTGCGACGTCGCCGTGGACTTGCCTGGGCTGCCTTCCGTTCCATGAGGGTTGTCTTACAGTCCGAGGCCCCGCCTGACCACCAGATGGCGGCGTTGTTCCAGGCGGTGATCGAGAACATCTGGTTTTACAACGCCGAGACCTGGAAGTTGACGGAATCGCTCGAACAGCAGGTCGATGTGGCGCACGCTGGCCTACTCGCGCCGCTTTCAAGATCGGCTACGAGCGAGTCACCAATGCGGCACTCTATCGCCGCACCAGCCTTTTCCACCCCAGCGAGCTGTTGTGCCGGCGGCGACTCCAGCTAGCAGGCCATTTCATCCGGGTCGAGTCTTACTGCCAACAGCCGGTGCAGGAAGTGCTGCTGCTGACGCTGCAGGCACCCTACCGGCGGGGGCAGGCGCATACTCGGCGTTTTGTGGACTGCCTGCTGGCTGATTCCGACGCCCCGGACATTGCCGGCGGCGCGGCCTACGTTCTCACCCAGGCTCTGAATCGCGCCCTGTGACATTGTCCCTCGTTTGACTGGCTGAAAATGTATTTTTTGTTGTTGCTGTTGTGTGTGTGTGTGTGTGTGTCATCGGAACGAGTCTCCGAGATCAGGCCAGCCATTCCGAGTGGGCCTTCCTCAGGAACTCAAACATCATCATTTCCCTTCCGTAGTCTTTCCTTCCATTGAGTCCGAGCTCTAGCCGGAGGCAATCCCATCTGGGGCAGAAAAACCAGTGGTCTTTGTCTGGAATTTCACGGCAGTGTGGGCATGGTTGAGGCTCCTCTAGCCCGATCTTCTGGCGCCAGTAGGGTGTCCTTTTACAGTGTCCGGATCGAAGCTCGGTGAGCAACACTGAGTTCTTCCTGCCGAAGTTGCCGGGGTCTCGGACGGTGCTGTAGATCTCAGCCAGTCGGTGGTCTTTCGTGGTCGGCTTCCAACGGTTTCTGACTTGTCTATCGAGAACTTCGAATTCGATCGGGATCTTGCTCTGGTTCAGGAAAGTCCCCTGCCGGGCCAGGGCGTCGGCGCGCTCATTTCCCGTGATGTCGACGTGGCCTGGAATACATTGGAGGTGGATCTTGCATTGGGAACTAAGACTCCTCAGTCTCTCAATCAAGAGGAAATGGGATCGATTCCTGGAGAGCTTTTTCTTGGCGACGCCCAGGACGGCGGATTTGCTGTCGGTCAGGATGAGGGTGCTTTTTGGAGATTCCTCCTCGATCAGGTCAAGGGCTAGATGGAGGGCTCTTCTCTCTGCTGCCAAGGAGCTACTAAATTCGCCCGCAGCTGCAATCTTAGACTTCTCCGCGCTGTTGATCCAGGCCACACAGGCCGCGCCTCCATTCTTTCCGAGTCCGTCCACCGAGCCGTCCGAGTAGATAGTAAGGTCCACTGGTCCGATGCTGCGGATGGTCTCAAAGGCCTCTTCTTTGATGAGGGGGTCACCCTTCTTGCCGCCTCGTAGGAGGTCTGGGCAGCAGGAGACGCCGTCGTACTTGAGGTGTCTCCATGGTGGGTGTCTTCTGCTAACGAATTCCTCTCGCGGCGCTCTGCTGATGTGCTGGCTTTCGATTCTGGGTTGTTCCCTCCATCCTTTGTTCGCTTTGAGTCTCCTGGTGATCGACACGTCGCATAGGTCTTTTTTGGGGCTCGGTCTGGGTTCACGTATAGCTTTTTCCCAATCCCGGATACACTTGGAGATCGCTGTCTCTGAGATGGGAGCGACGCCGGTCTCGAGGTAGACAGCTGCAGAAGTGGTCGATTTAACGACCCTGGCTACCAGTCTGAGGCTTTCACGTTGGACGCGCTCGATTTTGTCGCTTCTGGAGACCCGGGGGATCCAGGTGGCCGCAGCGTGCCAGACTCAGCTCTCGACGATGGCAGTATGGATTTTCTTGAGGTCCTCCTGGTGCCAGCCCCAGTCCGTGTTGGCCACCGCCCGGATGATCCTGCTTCTTTTTTCATTTTGAGGACGACGTTTTCAGCGTGCTCAGCAAAGGTGAGCCCTCGATCGATCTGAACTCCAAGGTATTTCAGAGAGTCTTTGCACTCGATGTTTCTACCGTTGATGCTGAGGTGCGGTTTGGCCGTCCTGTCACGGGGGGAGCGGCTGTAGACGCAGGACTCGCATTTGCTCGGGTTGAGTTCGATTTTGAGGTCGCTCGCTCAATCGCTGATCTTGTCGAGGGCGCGTTGGAGGCGGTCAGTGACTTCCTCTAGCGAGTCGCCGCTGGTCCAAATGGCCAGGTCATCGGCAAACCCGCCATAGTGGACTCCCTCCACCTCCCGGTCGGCCCAGTCGTTCACATACCGAAGGAAGAGGACCGGGGAGCTCACCGCACCTTGGGGGAGCCCCTCCTGGAATCTCCTGTATTTACTGTGGTCCTCGCCCAGCCGGACGCGAGCTTGTCTACCTTCCAGGAAACTGGCGAACCACTTGACGAGACAGGCCGGTACGCCTTCCTCCATCATTCTTTCCAGGAGGCGGACTCTCCAGACCCTTTCGAATGCTTTTGAGAAGTCAAACGTCACGGCTAGTGTTTTTTTACTTTTTTGTTCTCCCATCCGTCCTGGATATGCTGG
The DNA here is from genome assembly GCA_002269645.1 of Macrostomum lignano. Taxonomy (NCBI): domain Eukaryota; kingdom Metazoa; phylum Platyhelminthes; family Macrostomidae; genus Macrostomum; species Macrostomum lignano. The sequence goes on along the minus strand of NIVC01000556.1, from coordinate 30,067 downwards.
ACAATTCTGAGCACCTGTTCGTCAGTGCTTCTGCCTCTTTGGAATCCTGCCTGCCATGGGTTGATGATCCTGTTTTCCTCGAGCCAGAAATAGCGGCGATTGGTGACCATTCTCTCCATGAGCTTGGCACAGACCGGGGTAAGGCTCACCGGTCTGTAGGATTCTGGTGATGCTGGATCTTTACCATCTTTCAGTATCGGGATGATCTCCGCTCTTTTCCAGTAGCCCGGGCAAGAGTGCTCGTTCCAACTCCTGCTGAGGACTTTTAGCCATCTCAGGCGGGCGTTTGCGGAGAGATTTTTTAAGAACCTAATTAAAAAACGCCGTCCACTCCTCCTTTCTTGTTGAGGTCCATCTGACCTAGGGCGTCCTCGAATTCCTCCAAGACAAATAGGGCTTCGAATTCGGGGCCCTCTTTGTAGTCGATGAGTCTGCGGGTCACCTCGACATGTTTTTTCCGCTCGTCCTTGCCAAGTTGGATTTTACTGTTTTGGGCGTATAACTGCGCGAAAACGTCGCCTTTTCGCGGTCGGTTCTCACTTCCCGATTCTGCGTGATGATGTTCTGGTTCGGGGGGCGGTGTCCTTCGAGGCGTACATGGATTTGATGGTTTTCCAGGTCGCACGGCCGTCCTCTTCCTCGCTGAGGCTGTTGACGTGCTCTTTCCAGTGTTGCCTTCTCTTGGCGTTGATCTCGTCGCAGAGTTTCTGGTTGGCCTCTCCCCACTGGGTTCTTCCTTCGAGCGTGTCCCCTCGGGCAGTTGTCCCTGGTGATTTGGAGTTCAGTCCCAGAATGGTTTATATTTATATCTTCTTCAGGGGGACGCTGTTCGCGGCCGCTTTGAGTAACGCCTCGCTGAGGGCACGTATCTCTTTAGCAAGCCGTTGTTCTGGTATGTCAGATAGGAGTTCGTCGTAGTTTCGCTGGAAGTGGGCGAAGTCCACTTTCTTCCACGACCAGGGGAGGCGAGTTTTCCTACGGCGGGTCTTACTGGTGGAGGTGATGGTGATAATGATAGGCAAGTGGTCCGAACCGCAGCGAGCGAGGGGCGCTGTCCAGCTGCAGCGAGGGGCGAGGTCGGGCGCTGCCATCGACACATCCGGGGCGCTGGTGCGGCCGGTTCTTCAGTCGACTCTAGTGGGAGAGCCATCGCTGAGCACCTAGTAGTCGTGGTCATTGCACCAATCCTCCAGTTCGGACGCTTCAAATCTGCTTTCTCTGCCCTGGTCCTCGCTACCTCCCCATCTGGCGCTATGGAGGTTGATGTCGCCAAGGATCAGCTCACGACTATCAGGTCTGAGCCAGCTCCAGACCCGTCATCCTCTCTGTCGAAGCCCTCGATGGTACGCACCGGGGGGCGATACACGTTGGTGATGAGGATTTTTTCTTTTCTGCTGAGATCGATGAGCGTCCGAAAGCCTTCGGTAGTGATGCCCTTCCATCCCGAAAAACGTCTAAACGGGATGTTATGTTTAATGAGAGTGATCAGACAGCCTCCTTTCGCTTTGTCGCTTCTGCGCGTCTCTAAGCGGTCCTTCCTGACCGTAGTGTAGCCGCTGAAGTGGGGGGTCCGCGAGTTCTGGTCTAGTTTCGACTCTTGGATAACAGCGACGTCAATGTTATGTTCTTCGAGGAAGATCTCGAGTTACTAAGACCGTCTGCGTTCCATTGAAGAATGCGTAAGTTTTCACGACGCTCCTTAGACCAGCCGGCTCTGGTTTCCGCGCAGGGCAACACTGTTTCGGTTGCTGCGCGGTCCTTAAGGATATCTCTCGCCCTCGCTTCGCAGTCGCTGCAGCTCCAGAGTCCTTGCTTGATCTCTCTTTCCAGCTGAGCGCGACTGACTCCGGCGCATTTGTTGTGAAAGATGTTGTCGCACTTTCTGCACCTGGCGATGATTTTGGTGATTTTTACTTTGCCCCTGCAGTCGTGTTTAGCGCAGAGGTAGCCTTTTTCAATTTCTTTGATGCTCCGGCTTCTTCTTTCGTTGTAGTGTTGAGTTTCGGCAGTGCTCCATTCCTCAAGTTGCACGCAGTTCCCGCACTGCCAGGCCTTCAGGCCCTCTCTGGCCTTGTTCTGACCGGCTCTCGTGAGGCCCGTGCAGCTGCCATGCACTTCAGTGCCACAGCATGAGTAGGACACTGGGTTTTGTCCCCTGACGATTTTACAAGCGCATCTGCCACAGGGCCCTTGGATTAGGCTCTATGTCGCCATCTCTAAGCAGATCTTCGACACGACCCTCCCGTCTCCCGAGCTCCGGGGGGCGGTTGGTACCCAGTCTGGCTGTACTCCACGTCCACTCCGCACGATGATGGAAATGATGATGTTCCGGGTATCTCCAAGCGTTCGAGTTATCCCACGTCCGCCGCGATGAGGCCCTTGGAGAATGGGACGAGTGTTGCTGTTGTTGTTGAACTAGCAAATTATGTTAGATGTTAGATGTTCTATTTATATCTTTGGAGTGACAAAAACTCGTCGGATTAATTTCCATCTGGCTGATTATTTTTCAATGATTGTAATAAATCCTTAAAATCTTGCTTTTAATATCCGATGCTTTCTATGGGATTAACCAACAGGTCTCGGTTCTCACTTCCGCCGACGCTGAGTCCTATATTTATCCTCCCGAAAAAGCGATACCCAAATGAATGCAGTTTATAGTGGACGATTGAAATGCTTTGCATTTTTTCACAATCCAAAAATTGCGTCCGAGAGAAAATATTCTCGAATAAAATCAATACCTTTTTACAAAGAATTTTGGTGAAGTCATTCCATGATTTTTTCTCGCATTGAACTCAACTTGATTTAGTGACTCTGTATTTCCAAGAACTTAAAAGTATGACCTTCAATATTTCAGTGGAGTAAGTGACTGTGTGAGTGAGTGAGTGAGTCAGTCAGTCAGTCAGTCAGTCAGTCAGTCAGTCAGTCAGTCAGTCAGTCAGTCAGTCAGTCAGTCAGTCAGTCAGTCATGTACAAATAACGGATTAAAGAAAGTCGAATACTGCATGTATTGCACAACCTAATAAATTGCTATACTTCAGCATCTAGCAGCGCTAGCAAATGATCCACAGAAGACGAGCGATCCCACTAATTAACTGCCGTTCGTCCAATGCTGTTTTTACGTTCGTAGCAAGCAGATAATTTTAGGGTTGCCATGCAGTTCGTTTTATGGACAAGTCGCTGCCTAGGCGCCGGCAATGTAAATAATTATAGCTTTCTGTGTGCCGACTGCTGCAGGTCCGGAGTTACAAGGGAAATATGATAGCATACATGTACATGTACACGGCTGTTGCTGTGGAGTACTGCGGCTGCTGTTCGTGAGGTTCAGCTGGAAACAAGTACTCATAAATCATATCTACCTACTTATGTATGTATCTATCTATCTATCTATCTATCTATCTATCTATCTATCTATCTATCTATCTATCTATCTATCTATCTATCTATCTATCTATCTATCTATCTATCTATCTATCTATCTATCTATCTATCTATCTATCTATCTATCTATCTATCTATCTATCTATCTATCTATCTATCTATCTATCTATCTATCTATCTATCTATCTATCTATCTATCTATCTATCTATCTATCTATCTATCTATCTATCTATCTATCTATCTATCTATCCATCTATCTATCTATCTATCCATCTATCTATCTATCTATCTATGTATCTATCTATCTATCTATCTATCTATCTATCTATCTATCTATCTATCTATCTATCTATCTATCTATCTATCTATCTATCTATCTATCTATCTATCCATCTATCTATCTATCTATCTATGTATCTATCTATCTATGTATCTATCTATCTATCTATCTATCTATCTATCTATCTATCTATCTATCTATCTATCTATCTATCTATCTATCTATCTATCTATCTATCTATCTATCTATCTATCTATCTATCTATCTATCTATCTATCTATCTATCTATCTATCTATCTATCTATCTATCTATCTATCTATCTATCTATCTATCTATCTATCTATCTATCTATCTATCTATCTATCTATCTATCTATCTATCTATCTATCTATCTATCTATCTATCTATCTATCTATCTATCTATCTATCTATCTATCTATCTATCTATCTATCTATCCATCTATCTATCTATCTATCCATCTATCTATCTATCTATCTATGTATCTATCTATCTATCTATCTATCTATCTATCTATCTATCTATCTATCTATCTATCTATCTATCTATCTATCTATCTATCTATCTATCTATCTATCTATCTATCTATCTATCTATCTATCTATCTATCTATGTGTCTGTCTAACTAACTGTCTTTTCAGTCGCTTTCAGTGCGCTTCTGTTTCATATTTATTGCTCTGATGAGTCCCTGTTTTCATTCAGCGAGCTCCGAGTCAACTGAGCAGCAGCAGGTCAGTTTTCATCAGGAAAACATGAGAATGATTATCAATATGTAATCTATATATAGCTGCATGATAATATTTGATATGTTTGCAGTCTATAAAAATAGATTGGAAACACATGATGAATAGAAGCTAGTTAATAATTTTTCTGGCAAAACTATAGCATAGTAATTGGGAATAATCATACGAGCTAGTAACCTGGCTATCCCGCACCATTCCACCTTTAAGAGTGCCGCTTTCACTTCAGTAGGTATGGAAGTCTATGGAAGGTGTAGCGGGTGTAGTGGGGTGTTTACTTGGACTTGTCAGGGCTAGCCGTCTTTTGCCCTGCTCGCGTGCCCTCCCAAGGGTCCCAACTGTAATTTCGAGATGCTGCATCGCGTGCGTCAGAGACACAGAGTCCTCTTAATTTTTCGATAATGCCAAAGGACAAAGAGCTTTGTAGTCGCTCCTTTGTTTCTCACCTTTCGAAGCAATTATTCGAGCAAAGTAATTAAAAGAAGAGAATTATTTTTGATTAATTTAATTAAAATTCGATGTCATGGACTACTTTGATCTGACGAGAGCAAATCGCCTTCAATTATTTTTGTGACAGCAACTAACGGGCAGCGTTATTGTCTCAACTCACTGCATTTGGTGCAGTTCCAAGGACTGCTAAATAACCACTGGGAAGCATGATTATCTCCACTGCATTTGGTGCAGCTCCAAGGACTGCTAAATAACCACAGGGAAGCATGATTATCTCCACTGCATCTGGTGCAGCTCCAAGGACTGCTAAATAACCACTGGGAAGCATGATTATCTCCACTGCATCTGGTGCAGCTCCAAGGACTGCTAAATAACCACTGGGAAGCATGATTATCTCCATTGCATTGGGTGCAGCTCCAAGGACTGCTAAATAACCACTGGGAAGCATGATTATCTCCACTGCATTTGGTGCAGTTCTAATGACTGCTAAATAACCACTGGGAAGCATGATTATCTCCACTGCATTTGGTGCAGTTCTAATGACTGCTAAATAACCACTGGGAAGCATGATTATCTCCACTGCATTTGGTGCAGCTCCAAGGACTGGTAAATAACCACTGGGAAGCATGATTATCTCCACTGCATTGGATGCAGCTCCAAGGACTACTAAATAACCACTGGGAAGCATGATTATCTCCACTGCATTGGGTGCAGCTCCAAGGACTGCTAAATAACCACTGGGAAGCATGATTATCTCCACTGCATTGGGTGCAGCTCCAAGGACTGGTAAATAACCACTGGGAAGCATGATTATCTCCACTGCATTGGGTGCAGCTCCAAGGACTGGTAAATACTCGTAACTAACGGTGGAAGCAGTCCACATGTTCACTTTTACGAGTAGTAATCCACAAAATACTGCAAAATGGCTCTAACTTGAATATCTGTGCGAACTGAGACATAAGGACCGTATTATAGACAGGCCCATCATAAAGCATAAACACGAGCCACATGCATAAATCGATATTACTCCCGCTAGACAGCTACAGCAGCGGGTTTAATGGCAGGTAATGAGAATGGATTAGAAGCGATCTCAGCCAATGGCGATAGAGAGATAGAGGTCCTTGTCTAGGCTGCACGCACACCCCATGCACAACCAACAAGCCGCCTCCGCCCTTACATAAGAAGTCGCTAGGGCAGCAATCTGGCGCATATAAAACGCCTGTCGAATTTATCCAACTGCTATAAGCCCGGTTCGCGGTTTAAGGTAAGCAAATTTTTCATCTGCGCTTTTTTGATTGACAGGTGAAAGGTTGCTAAAAAATCGCTTATCCAGAAGGAAGGAAGCTGGAGAGAGAGAGTAAGAAAAGGTGAAGATGATTGCTTCGCTGCATAGTAAAGTAGAGGCTGTCCAAGTGTGCGGGATTCTATTTTTTTAAAGAATTTTAGTCTCTCGTTTTCTCGTTTTCTCGTTTGCAGTGTACATCTCGTTGCAGATGTACACTGCATTTGGCTGCTTGTAGCTGGTGTTCTTTTAGACTCAGGCTTCTAATAGCGCTCAGTTTAGGACAGTGGCGCGTAATTCAAGACAGAGGCATACTATATTTGAGAAAGTTTTGCCCAATTTAATACAATGGCGTCCAATTTAGCACAATTTAAGACAATGGCGCCCAATTTGATACAATGGCTCCCAATTTCAATTTAAGACAATGGCTCCCAATTTAAGACAATGGCGCCCAATTTTAGACAATAGCGCCCAGTCTAAGACAATAGCAACCAATCTAAGACAATTTAAGACAGTAGCGCCCAATTTAAGACAATTTAAGACAGTAGCGCCCAATTTAAGACAATTTAAGACAGTAGCGCCCAAGTTAAGATAATGGCGCTCAATTTAAGACAATGGCGCCCAATTTAAGACAATTTAAGACAGTGGTGCCCAATTTAAGACAGTGGTGCCCAATTTAAGACAGTGGTGCCAAATTTAAGACAGTGGCGCCAAATTTAAGACAGTGGCGCCAAATTTAAGACAGTGGCGCCCAATTTAAGACTATCTATCTATTATCTATCAGGGGCGCCCAATTTAAGACAGCGGTGCCCAATTTAAGACAGAGGCGCCCAATATTTGAGAAAATTTCGCTTAATTTAAGACAGTAGGTGGCACCCAATTTCAGACATTTTTACATGAACTTTAACTCCAATTTTCAGTTGTTAACACAATCAAACTGCAAGTCAGAGAGCATGGAGCCCGATCAGAACTTCACCCAGCAACTGCTCATGGACATGCTGCACGACCAAATCTACGGCCGTAGAGTGTTGAATGGATCCGATGTCGCACTGGTGTCCATCTACTCTGTCATTGCCCTGCTGTCTCTATGCGGAAACGGCTTCTTCCTGTTTCTGAGCTTCCGCTATCGAGGACTACGACGGCACATATCGTACATCATGATGAGCTTGGCGGGCTCCAACCTGCTGGTCACGTGTACCTGCCTGCCAGTGTCTACCGTGAAAGTGTTCTACACGACTTGGCGCTTCGGTCTGGCAGGATGCCGGCTGGTCAGCTTCATTGAAGGTAGACTGGGAGGCTTGAATTAGAAATTCAAAAAAGGACCTCTGTACACCTTGCGTGAGCGTGTTGAATGAGTGAGTGACTGCGTACAGTATTGGCGGGCTTGCATGTTCTCAGGAGTCAGCGGTCTGGGCAGAATTGCCGTCAGGCCAGATTGCGGGACGATGTCTTCGAAGGTGTTATGTCCTGCGAATGTTTATTTTTAATTAATAATGTTTTTGTACGATATGCATTGTTTCGCTGCACTGGAATGCACTGTAAAGGCCAAAAAGTGAAACAAAAGAAGCATTATTTCCAAAACAACAAAAGAACATGAACGAGCCGTAGAACATGAAAACATTCATTGGGGGAATTGTTAAGATGTCAAGGCTTACTGGGGGAATTGCTGAGATTTAAAGGCTTACTGGGGGCATTGGTAAGATTTAAAGGCTTACTGGGGGCATTGGTAAGATTTAAAGGCTTACTGAGGGAATTGCTGAGATTTCAAGGCTGAGAAGTCAAAACCCATATTTTTTAAACCCACGAGTATATAGTCCAATTTTCTGAATATTCAGTGCAAAGCACAAATCTTCGCTTTGCATTATAGATTTTAGCTAACTCATTTTCACGTTGAGTCTAAGATGCTAAAAGATTTAAGTGAGATGGGATCTGGCTAAAAGTATCTACCGGGCGACAACAGATGATTAATTGCAGAGCCATTAGTCAGACACTGTCTAGAGAAAAAAACTTTCACACCTGTCTTCATCATGACAAATAAAGCAGCCTCCTAAGGTAATTAGTTTTCATTTTACCCTGACTGCTACTGAACCATCTGGAACCGGAGAAGTCAGCTAAATATTTAACAAGGTCGGTTTCTTGGTCCTTCGCGCGTTAATCTTGCTTGAATTGTTTTTGCAGGTTGAGCCAGGCTCAGTAAGGGACCACTTATTAGATTTAGACCCGATGATGTGCCACTTATATTAGATCTAGACCCGATGATGTGCCACTTCTATTAGATCTAGACCCGATGATGTGCCACTTCTATTAGATCTAGACCCGATGATGTGCCACTTCTATTAGATATAGACCCGATGATGTGCCATTCATATTAGATCTAGACCCGATGATGTGCCATTCATATTAGATCTAGACCCGATGATGTGCCATTCATATTAGATCTAGACCCGATGATGTGCCACTTCTATTAGATCTAGACCCGATGATGTGCCACTTCTATTAGATCTAGACCCGATGATGTGCCACTTCTATTAGATCTAGATCCGATGATGTGCCACTTCTATTAGATCTAGACCCGATGATGTGCCACTTATAGTAGATCTAGACCCGATGAGGTGCCACTTCTATTAGATCTAGACCCGATGATGTGCCACTTATAATAGATCTAGACCCGATGATGTGCCACTTATAATAGATCTAGACCCGATGATGTGCCACTTATAATAGATCTAGACCCGATGATGTGCCACTTCAGAAGCCAATCCTCACCCCCCCTCAGGCTTGGCTCTCAGCGTCAACAGTTTCTCCCTGGCCTCCATCGCCATCCTTCGCGCTCGCCAAAGCGCCCTAATGATTCCGCCAACTCAGACTTCGACTCGAGGACTTCGCATCCTGGTAGCCGGCACCTGGCTAAGCGCTCTCGTAGTCTCACTTCCGGCTCTGTTTGCTTTCAAATTGGCGGAAGTGCCGATTCCTGGAGTAGGCAAGAATGCCACAGATCGAGTCTACTTCGTGTGCTCGGAAGACCGCAGCAACTCGGCCGGACAGAAGGCCTACTCAGCCTACTTGCTGCTCATTCTGTTCCTGTCTCCCTGCATCGTGCTGACTTTCTCCTACGGCTTCACTGCCCGCTTCATCTCCCGGCAGTTCACCAGGCTGACTAAGAATCCCACAACAAGAAGCCAACAACGGGAAGCGGCCGTGGCGGAGGAGGGAGCTGAAGCCGTCGAACTGCCGGGAGTCGAGCCGCCGCTGACCACCAATCAGACGTCCGTGATGGCCACGGCTCGCCTGATGGCCGGTGGCAGCCGTCTGAGTGGCAGCCGACAGCTCAACACTCTGGCATCGTCCAGGTCGCCGGCCTATCAAACTAGGAAGCTGCAGAAACGCACAGTGAAAACGGTTGTCGTGCTCGTGACGCTGTTCTTCTGCTGCTGGTTTCCGAAAGATCTGATCATCCTGCTGCAGGACTTCATACTGAAGAGTCCGTCGGACTTGAGCAGCCCGCTGCTAGCTGTTTATCCATACAGCCAGGCGCTCATCTATCTGCACAGCGCCCTCTGCCCCTTTCTATACTGGAGCCTCAGCAGGGTGTTTCAGCACTACGTCCGTAAGGCGTTCGCTAACAGGGCCGCAGGCGGCGGCCGCGGCGAGGGTCCTGGTGGAGGGAGGGCTTGAGTATCGACTTTTCAGATGCCCGAATACCAGCTTATATAGGAGAATCAATATCTATCTCTAGGTGGAAACATTACTATTGATTTTGTCTGCATTGTCGCCGTAAAATGCATGCTGTGTAGTGTTCGCTCGTTCCTTTTGTCTTATTGTTCTTACAATATAAATCCAATATACTCGTAGCTGCTACAAATGCACACGCGATTAAACAAAATGACCACAAAGAGAATTTTATATTGTATTTTATAGAGTGTATTTATTCGATGCGAATTAGTTATTTTTTGTTTGTTTAGTCTTTTAAGTGTATACTTTAGAAACTGAAGACTCTGTAAGCTATCTAATCTATCTATCTATCTATCTATCTATCTATCTATCTATCTATCTATCTATCTATCTATCTATCTATCTATCTATCTATCTATCTATCTATCTATCTATCTATCTACCTATCTATCTATCATCTATCAATCTATCTATCAATCTATCTATCAATCTATCTATCTATCTATCTATCTATCTATCTATCTATCTATCTATCTATCTATCTATCTATCTATCTATCTATCTATCTATCTATCTATCTATCTATCTATCTATCTATCTATCTATCTATCTATCTATCTATCTATCTATCTACCTATCTATCTATCATCTATCAATCTATCTATCAATCTATCTATCTATCTATCTATCTATCTATCTATCTATCTATCTATCTATCTATCTATCTATCTATCTATCTATCTATCTATCTATCTATCTATCTATCTATCTATCTATCTATCTATCTATCTATCTATCTATCTATCTATCTATCTATCTATCTATCTATCTATCTATCTATCTATCTATCTATCTATTTATCTATCTATCTATCTATCTATCTATGTATCTATCTATCCATCTATCTATCTATCTATCTATCTATCTATCTATCTATCTATCTATCTATGTAATCTATCTATCTATCTATCTATCTATCTATCTATCTATCTATCTATCTATCTATCTATCTATCTATCTATCTATCTATCTATCTATCTATCTATCTATCTATCTATCTATCTATCTATCTATCTATCTATCTATCTATCTATCTATCTATCTATCTATCTATCTATCTATTTATCTATCTATCTATCTATCTATCTATGTATCTATCTATCCATCTATCTATCTATCTATCTATCTATCTATCTATCTATCTATCTATCTATCTATCTATCTATCTATCTATCTATCTATCTATCTATCTATCTATCTATCTATCTATCTATCTATCTATCTATCTATCTATCTATCTATAGCGGTAACTCAGTTTATTGGTCTCAAAAAAAATTTTCTTCCTGGTCAAAATGTCAAATGCTTTCCCTTCTACCTGCCAGCTTGTATTGTCAGTTGTCAGAAAGGGGAAGTGAGGATTTCCCTGCAATGCGGCCGTGTCCCAGTCATGACATTCTTGTCTCTCAAGTAAGCCCAACTGCCTGGCAACATTCGCATGACTATTCTTATGAGTTTTATTTCCGCAACAATAATCTATTTTTGTCAATCTGAAAAAAAGATTTAACTATTTGTTAAAGTACAAGTGTGCGCTGAATTACGACTTTGTTTTTCATCTAAACTGTTCGAGTTGGTCTTGCCCTTCCTTATTTTTTCATTTCATCTGAGGCTTTCTTTCATTTCAGTACACACGGTTGTTGTTGTTCAATCATTTGCAGATAATAATTATTCTCTAGAATCACCGCTACCTCTTTTATCCCGTATTCAGGTCATTCGTCTGAGCCTCAAGGCTTCAATTTCCTGTTTGCTTTAATCGCGTTTTATCTTTTGACTGCCTGTCAGATAGAAACCAGGCATTGGTCGGTGTTTTCCAGGTTTTGCCTGAGGGTCTGCTTTGATTGCGTGTCCACAATATGTGGGCAGAGCAATTATAGATATTCACAATAAAACAACTTAGAAACAAAGGATTTTGTCTCCAACCTAAACTGAGGCCATCATTCTGTTTTGAGTTAGTCATTAAATCAATGAGACACCCATGAGTTGTCAATGAAACACCAATGAGATATCAATGAGATACCAATGAGATACCAATGGTATATGAATGAGATACCAATGAGATATCAATGAGATATCAATGAGATACTAATGAGATATCAATGAGATGTCAATGAAATACCAATGATATATGAATGAGATACCAATGAGATACCAATGAAATACCAATGATATATGAATGAAATACCAACGAGATACCAATGAAATACCAATGATATATGAATGAGATACCAATGAGATACCAATGAAATACCAATGATATATGCATGAGATACCAATGAGATACCAATGAAATACCAATGATATATGCATGAGATACCAATGAGATACCAATGAAATACCAATGATATATGAATGAGATACCAATGAGATACCAATGAAATACCAATGATATATGAATAAGATACCAATGAGATACCAATGAAATACCAATGATATATGCATGAGATACCAATGAGATACCAATGAAATACCAATGATATATGAATGAGATACCAATGAGATACCAATGAAATACCAATGATATATGCATGAGATACCAATGAGATACCAATGAGATACCAATGAGATATCAATGAGATATCAATGAGATACTAATGAGATGTCAATGAGATACCAATGGGATACCGATGAGATACTAATGAGATGTCAATGAGATATCAATGAGATATCAATGAGATACTAATGAGATGTCAATGAGATACCAATGGGATACCGATGAGATATCAATGAGATGTCAATGAAATACCAATGAGATACCAATGATATATGCATGAGATACCAATGAGATACCAATGAGATACCAATGATATATGAATGAGATACCAATGAGATACCAATGAAATACCAATGATATATGAATGAGATACCAATGAGACGGCATTGAGCTATTAATTAAAATATATTTCCCTATTCAAGAACACCTGCATTGGAGATTATTTCTGCAACATTCTTCTGTCTAATTAATTATCCCCAAAAGCCAGCTGTGGCATTTGTATTGCTTCGCATATCTGACAGTAAAAGTACAAACTACCCCATTGGCCAAACATCCCTTTCTGCGAGCGTGCAGAAGACCCGGTTCACGGGTTGGCACAAAAATAACCCTCAGCTAATAACAAAACTGTGCGTCATCAAATCCAGGTTATAAATTTTATGGGCGTGGCAGCCTTGCTGCTTGTGCAATGTCTGTGGGATTTCTTTTATATCATCCTTTGATTATTGCCTTATAGTGAGAGGAACAATAGACTGGTCACCGTGTTCGAGTATTTCTGTATTTAAACCCAGATGTCTGTATTTGAACCCAGATGTCTGTATTTGAACCCAGATGTCTGTATTTAAACCCAGATGTCTGTATTTGAACCCAGATGTCTGTATTTGAACCCAGATGTCTGTATTTAAACAAAGATGTCTGTATTTGAACCCAGATGTCTGTATTTGAACCCAGATGTCTGTATTTGAACCCAGATGTCTGTATTTGAACCCAGATGTCTGTATTTAAACAAAGATGTCTGTATTTAAACAAAGATGTCTGTATTTGAACCCAGATGTCTGTATTTGAACCCAGATGTCTGTATTTGAACCCAGATGTCTGTATTTGAACCCAGATGTCTGTATTTGAACCCAGATGTCTGTATTTGAACCCAGATGTCTGTATTTGAACAAAGATGTCTGTATTTGAACCCAGATGTCTGTATTTGAACCCAGATGTCTGTATTTGAACCAAGATATCTGTGTTTGAACCCAAATGTCTGTATTTGAACCCAGATGTCTGTATTTAAACAAAGATGTCTGTATTTGAACCCAGATGTCTGTATTTGAACCCAGATGTCTGTGTTTGAACCCAGATGTCTGTATTTGAACAAAGATGTCTGTATTTGAACCCAGATGTCTGTATTTGAACCCAGATGTCTGTATTTGAACCCAGATGTCTGTATTTGAACCCAGATGTCTGTATTTAAACAAAGATGTCTGTATTTAAACAAAGATGTCTGTATTTGAACCCAGATGTCTGTATTTGAACCCAGATGTCTGTATTTGAACCCAGATGTCTGTATTTGAACCCAGATGTCTGTATTTGAACCCAGATGTCTGTATTTGAACCCAGATGTCTGTGTTTGAACCCAGATGTCTGTATTTGAACCCAGATGTCTGTATTTGAACCCAGATGTCTGTATTTGAACCCAGATGTCTGTGTTTGAACCCAGATGTCTGTATTTGAACCCAGATGTCTGTATTTGAACCCAGATGTCTGTATTTGAACCCATATGTCTGTATTTGAACCAAGATGTCTGTGTTTGAACCCAAATGTCTGTATTTGAACCCAGATGTCTGTATTTAAACAAAGATGTCTGTATTTGAACCCAGATATCTGTGTTTGAACCCAGATGTCTGTATTTGAACAAAGATGTCTGTATTTGAACCCAGATGTCTGTATTTGAACCAAGATGTCTGTATTTGAACCCAGATGTCTGTATTTGAACCCAGATGTCTGTATTTGAACCAAGATGTCTGTATTTGAACCAAGATGTCTGTATTTGAACCAAGATGTCTGTATTTGAACCCAGATGTCTGTATTTGAACCCAGATGTCTGTATTTGAACCCAGATGTCTGTATTTGAACCCAGATGTCTGTATTTGAACCCAGATGTCTGTATTTGAGCGGTGTCTCTATTTGCAAAGATCCGCCTGTATGAATTGAACTAAACGAAAGTACAAACGCTCCCTGATTTCTAAAGTGAAACTTTCTAAGACTGTCAATCAAGCTTGAATTCCACAATTTTTTCTACTTAAATCCGATTTCTGGGATTTTTTATCCACTTTTTAGTAAAGAACTGTTGACTATCAAATCATTTCAGACACCCAGTCGAGAGTGTGGGGTAGCAGCTGAGGATTTACACGCTAAAAAACCGTCAAAAATATCTTTAAATGGCAGTGACGTAGTAGCAATATTGATTATTGAGTATTAGTAGTAGTAGTAGTAGTAGTAGTAGTAGTGGCAGTAGTAGTAGTAGTAGTAGTATTAGTAGTAGTAGTATTAGTAGTAGTAGTAGTATTCGTATAGTAGTAGTAGTAGTAGTAGTAGTAGTAGTAGTAGTGGCAGTAGTAGTAGTAGTAGTATTAGTAGTAGTAGTAGTAGTAGTAGTAGTATTAGTAGTAGTAGTAGTAGTAGTAGTAGTAGTAGTAGTAGTAGTAGTAGTACTGTACTAGTAGTAGTACTGTACTAGTAGTAGTAGTAGTAGTACTAGTAGTAGCATTAGCATAATTTAGCATCTCATTGGAAATCAGATATTATCTGCTTTTAGTAAAAGCAGGGTGCCGCTCCTAGAGGCAAAACACGCGCTCGGGTCATCTCAGGTCACATCCGACACGTATCAACGCGCTGTTTCTCGCCTTGCGCAGCTGAATAAAAAATGAATCCAGAGCTGCAGTTTGTGAGGTGAGCCAGCGAAAGAGAGAGCGGGAAAACAGAACAGAAAAGCAGAAATGCATAGCAAATCAGACGGCCGGGAATTCAGTCTTGCTTAGCTAAATAGACACACACGCGAAACTGCGCACCAGATTGTTTTCCGCGTCGGCTTTAAACATTCAATCGAATCTGTCTGACAGATGGGACACAGTAGGGCTGCTGTATAAAATCATAGTTTGCGTTTCGCATGAGTCTGGTGTGGTTTCACAAGCAAAAATATGTACATTTTGTGAGCTGCGGCTTGCTTTTGTTAAAATATGGGGGAGGCGGCTGTAATAATGAATTGTGCTGAGGGAGAATTTTATGAAATGTATAAACGATAACATAAAATTAGATATATGAGATTTATAAATGAGAGAGTGAAATCAGAGAGATCAGAATGAGATCAAAGACAAATCAGAAAAAGATCAGAGAGAGGTTAGATTGAGATTAGACTGGGATTAGAGAGAGATTAGGCTCAGATCAGAAAGAGAGACAGATTAAAGTCAGATCAGAGAGAGACTAGACTGAGATCAGAGAGATTAGGGTGAGATCAGAGAGATTAGAGTGAGATAAGAGAGATTAGACTGGAATTAGAGAGAGACTAGGCTGAGATGAGAGAGATTAGAGTGAGATCAGAGAGATTAGAGTGAGATCAGAGAGATTAGAGTGAGATCAGAGAGATTAGAGTGAGATCAGAGAGATTAGAGTGAGATCAGAGAGATTAGAGTGAGATCAGAGAGATTAGAGTGAGATCAGAGAGAGATCAGAGAGAGATTAGAGTGAGATCAGAGAGAGATTAGAGTGCGATCAGAGAGATTGGACTGGAATTAGAGAGAGACTAGACTGAGGGAGATCAGAGAGATTAGATTGAGATCGGAGATATTAGACTGGGATCAGAGAGAGAGATTAGATTGAGATAAGAGAGATAATGGATTTGGATCAGAGAGAATAGATTGAGATCAGAGAGATTAGATTTAAATTAGCGAAAGATTAGACTTGGATCAGAGAGACATTAGACTGGGATCAGAGAGAGATTAGATTGAGATGAGAGAGAGGTTAGATCGAGATAAGAGAGATTAGATTGAGATAAGAGAGAAATAAGATTGAGATAAGAGAGAGATTAGACTGAGATTAGAGAAAGATAAGAGAACACATTTGGGGCGAGACAGGAGAGAGCTGTCTCATTAGTATTTTATTAAGCTTCAAGTCAAGCCTAATTACAATGAGAGTGCAAAGAATAGGAAGTGAACTCAGCTTCGTGCGTGCTGAACAAAGAATGCAAAGCGTTTTTTCTAAGCTAAATAAAATTGTTTCTGCAATTATTTAGCGCCACAAAAGAATAGCTTATTGTTTAATTTTGCTTTAGAAAAACTCTCTGATGAAGGCAGGACAAAGCTCTGATCACGGTTGCACTAAGTTTGGGCTAAATGTCAAATTTTAATAAAAAAAACGATTGGCCAAGTTGAATCAATCAGTCACGATCGGTTGGGAACATCATGCTGATTAACAATAGCCTGTCGAAAAGCTAAACCCGTGCTCGAACTGGAAATTCAATTCACTTTTTTAATTTTACTTCTTCTATATAGTGGTTATTAAAAATAAGAAATCTCATTTGAAAAATTTATAATCAATTTAGAGCTCAGGAGCCCGTCAAACCCGGGTCTATATGAGCTATTCGTCGAAGTTTGCAAGATCAACAGGACAGTGCAAACCGGCGGAAAACCTCCTGCGGAAATACCCTTGCGGGAAAACCTCCTGTAGGAAAACCTTCTGTGGAAGAACCTCCAGCGGGGAAACCTTCTATGGGAAAACCTCTTGTGGGGAAGCCTCCTGTGGGAAAACCTCTTGTCGGTAAATCTGCACTGGGAAAACCTCTTGTTGGTAAATCTGCACTGGGAAAACCTCTTGTCGGTAAATCTGCACTGGGAAAACCTCTTGTCGGTAAATCTCCTGCGGGAAAACCTCTTGTCGGTAAATCTCCTGTGGGAAAAACTCTTGTGGGAAAAACTCTTGTGGGAAAAACTCTTGTGGGAAAAACTCTTGTGGGAAAACCTCTTGTGGGAAAACCTCTTGCGGGAAAACCTCTTGCGGGAAAACCTCTTGCGGGAAAACCTCTTGCGGGAAAACCTCTTGTGGGAAAACCTCTTGCGGGAAAACCTCTTGCGGGAAAACCTCTTGCGGGAAAACCTCTTGCGGGAAAACCTCTTGCGGGAAAACCTCTTGCGGGAAAACCTCTTGCGGGAAAACCTCTTGCGGGAAAACCTCTTGCGGGAAAACCTCTTGTGGGAAAAACTCTTGTGGGAAAACCTCTTGCGGGAAAACCTCTTGCGGGAAAACCTCTTGTGGGAAAACCTCTTGCGGGAAAACCTCTTGCGGGAAAACCTCTTGCGGGAAAACCTCTTGTGGGAAAACCTCTTGCGGGAAAAACTCTTGTGGGAAAAACTCTTGTGGGAAAAACTCTTGTGGGAAAAACTCTTGTGGGAAAACCTTTTCAGAGAAAACCTCCTGCCGGGGAAACCTCCTGTCGTGGAAACCTCCTGTCGTGGAAACCTCCTGTCGGGGAAACCTCCTGTCGTGGAAACCTCCTGTCGTGGAAACCTCCTGTCGGGGAAACCTCCTGTCGTGGAAACCTCCTGTCGTGGAAACCTCCTGTCGGGGAAACCTCCTGTCGTGGAAACCTCCTGTCGTGGAAACCTCCTGTCGGGGAAACCTCCTGTCGGGGAAACCTCCTGTCGGGGAAACCTCCTGTCGGGGAAACCTCCTGTCGGGAAAACCTCTTGCGGGAAAACCTCTTGTGGGAAAAACTCTTGTGGGAAAACCTCTTGTCGGTAAATCTCCTGCGGGAAAACCTCTTGTCGGTAAATCTCCTGTGGGAAAAACTCTTGTGGGAAAACCTCTTGCGGGAAAACCTCTTGTGGGAAAAACTCTTGTGGGAAAAACTCTTGTGGGAAAACCTTTTCAGAGAAAACCTCCTGCCGGGGAAACCTCCTGTCGGGGAAACCTCCTGTCGGGGAAACCTCCTGTCGGGGAAACCTCCTGTCGGGGAAACCTCCTGTCGGGGAAACCTCCTGTCGGGGAAACCTCCTGTCGGGGAAACCTCCTGTCGGGGAAACCTCCTGTCGGGGAAACCTCCTGTCGGGGAAACCTCCTGTCGGGAAAACCTCCTGTCGGGAAAACCTCTTGCGGGAAAAACTCTTGTGGGAAAACCTCTTGCGGGAAAACCTCTTGCGGGAAAACCTCTTGCGGGAAAAACTCTTGTGGGAAAACCTCTTGCGGGAAAACCTCTTGCGGGAAAAACTCTTGTGGGAAAACCTCTTGCGGGAAAACCTCTTGCGGGAAAAACTCTTGTGGGAAAACCTCTTGTGGGAAAACCTCTTGCGGGAAAAACTCTTGTGGGAAAACCTCTTGCGGGAAAACCTCTTGCGGGAAAAACTCTTGTGGGAAAACCTCTTGTGGGAAAACCTCTTGCGGGAAAACCTCTTGTGGGAAAAACTCTTGTGGGAAAAACTCTTGTGGGAAAACCTTTTCAGAGAAAACCTCCTGCCGGGGAAACCTCCTGTCGGGGAAACCTCCTGTCGGGGAAACCTCCTGTCGGGGAAACCTCCTGTCGGGGAAACCTCCTGTCGGGGAAACCTCCTGTCGGGGAAACCTCCTGTCGGGAAAACCTCTTGCGGGAAAACCTCTTGCGGGAAAACCTCACTTCAGCAAAAGCCTCCTTAATGTTTCGTGTGTTCGTGTGTATGCTTGACAATTGCTGTCAAAGAGTGACGCTGATGAAATTTAAGCGTTTGTAACTGATAGCTATAAAGATGAACGGCACAGAACAGCAATTAATGAGCCGGGGTACCGGGTTTTACTAATTAAGGGAGGCCTCCTTGACCTTAGCGATCGAATAGCTGACGCTATCTTAAGTTTGGTTTCAAGCACGGACCCATGAAAATCTATCCTAGCAACATTATCCAGCGAGTATAGCAGAAGGACGAATAAAACAGCCGATCGCCCTCAGATTCTTTTTTCCATTTTTTCTGCTTCTACACGTACGCTACGCACCAAGAGTGCGAAATTGCAGGAAATTCTAATGTTCCCAGCAGGAAATCTTGAGCGATTCGTGCTGCGCCTCATCAACTGATCCTCTCAGCCAGCTTCTTCCCCACTCACTAATTGCAATCGTAGTAAAGATCCAGTTCTTATTCAAATTCTTATACATATATGTGGATTAAATTCCTTGCCAGGTGTAGGCCCCGAAATCACGATTTATTCTGCTTCATCAGCAGCTCACGAGACTGCAGAGAGCCAGAAAAAGATCGGTTTTTAATCACGCGCTGACTTCCATTCTGTGAGATCTTTTCATTCACATAGTTTTCACATAATTCCCGATGTGAACTCCAAGTTACTTCAGAATAAACAGAGAACTCCGAAGCCCATAAAAATTATGAAAATGGTATTCAGTATTTTATCAGAACGTTTAATTAAAATTATTTCCAGAAACTCTTTTCAGTTCTTTGAAATGGAAAAGATGATTTTAACGAAAAAACGGCTTTACCGGTATAGTGACGCGGCGTAAATCTACTTCATTTTAAATAGTTAAATATTAAATTAAAAACTATTACAATAAGGTAAAATTTATGGAATTCATATTAAATTTTTTTATTATTAAAATTAATGACAACAGAACTTCGTGTGCTATATTTGTGTTTCATTAACAGCTGCTTTTATGTAACACACGACGATAAGCAAGCTGTTTAAAAACACGAGCAGACAGATTATAACAAACAAATTCACACTTATTTGAAAACCCACAGAAACAAAGCAAAGTAGGTTTTTTTAAATTGGCAAATCAAGCAAGAAATATTCAAGCAACAAAATATTTTTATTGCATAACTAATTTAAATAAAAATTAACTTTATCTATAACATATTGATTGCGTTAGTCATTTTCGATTAGTAGTACAAAAACAGTTTATAGCTTATTGATCATTTTTTAAAACTAACTGTTCATTTGAACAAAAAATAACAACCAGATAATTGACAGTTTGTTAAAAATGGTATTTTAAATAGATAGTCATTTTTCATTAGTATAACAAAAACAGTTTATAGCTTATTGATGATTTTATCAAACTGACTGTCAATTCAAGCAAAAAAGAACAAACAGTGAATTGACAGTTTGTTAAAAATGGTAGTTTAAATAGTTTAAATTATTACGCAACTTTAAGAAACGGTTTTCAAATCAACGCTTTTGCTTCTGCTGGAGTAGCATCATCAGCTGGCGTTGCAGACGAGTTCGTCGACTATCAACAAGATTGGCCTCCAGCATCTTCAAATAGATGGCCGCCACGGTGCGCCTGAGCTGCTGGAACTCCTGCTTGCTGGCGCAGTCGGCTGGAGCTGACGATGCGCTATGCGGTGGCTCTGCCGGCTTGGCCGAATCAGCGGCCGAGTCTGACCGCTTGCCGATGGCTGGGAAACCCGGACTAAGCGAGAACTGGCGTCGGACCAACTCCTCCAGGTAGTCTTCGTCTCCGTTGGTCGTCCCGGCAACAGGCGAACTGCTGGCTAAGCGGTTGCAGCCGCTCGCTACTAGAAGCAGAGCTAGCAATAGTTCAATATTCAAAGCCATCTATAGTCAATAAGGATCTACTGTTGTTTCAATAGAACTATACGCACTATACCTGACCAAACCTACTGGATAGCTAGCTGTAAAATTTCTAACCGACTAGAAGAGCAAAGGCTTCATACAATATAGCGCGTGGACTGGTTTTATCTTGCAGCGATTTATTCCTTTCTGTCAAAGTGAATTGATAAGCGACGGCCGATTCCGACTTACAAAACCATGAACGGAGCCGCGATAACTGCATGGGCTGCGGCTTCGTTCATTCCTTTGGCTGGCCGCATGGGAACCGGGGTTACTACACTGATAAATACAATATCTGCACTGCCCACGCAGCCACAGTCACTCAGGCTGCCTGCCCTCCTTGTGTTGTCGTGTCTGTCCGCTGTCGTGTGAGTCACCGAGCAAACTAACTAACTAACTAACTAACTAACTAACTAACTAACTAACTAACTAACTAACTAACTAACTAACTAACTAACTAACTAACTGACTAACTAACTAACTAACTAACTAACTAACTAACTAACTAACTAACTAACTAACTAACTAACTAACTAACTAACTAACTAACTAACTAACTAACTAACTAACTGAATTAGTTAATAACAGGATTTAAAATCAGTTCTTTTTGACGAGCTATCACTCAGCTTACAGCTATCAAAAACGTTCGTCTTGTTGTTTTGCATGCTTGATATATAACCTGAACAAGAAGCTTACACAATGGATTCTCAGGTGCCCATCATTTAATCGATTCATTAAACGCTGTGAAACTTGGATTTTACATCATCTTAGTAGTTAAGACAATCCTCAGCTGTCACATTCTGATCTATTGAAAAAGGCGTAAAACTTGTTTGGGCTATTTGGAAATGCCGTGTTTGATGCATGTGCTTTCTATTCATGGTTTGCTACTTACGAGTAGGAATAAAAACATTGTCAAAACATTTTATAATATTTTATCTAATTTAATAAATAAAAATAATTGTTTAGACCTTCCTGAATTGGGCCAGATGTGCAACCGACAGCTCAGCCGCAGCTATTGCGCGGCGCATCTGAAGGCTGCGTACGGCTGTTCAGTCCAAGGACTGGGGCGTCGCTACACACCCTCAATTACCCCAGCTAATGCTGGCACCCATTTTACAGCTGGGTGAACTGAAGCAATGCAGAGTTAAGTGTATTGCTCAAGGACACAAGTTGTTTCGAGTGGGTCAAGAATCGAATTACCGACCTTCAAGTCGTGAGTCCGACGCTCTTAGCCACTAGGATACAACCACTGATCTGTACAATATTTAATCTTAGCATTTATAAGGACGTGAATTTAAAAATAGCACCTCATTTAAGCTTATCAATTTCCGAAGCTGCAGTGTACTAGTAGGGGTAATGCTAAATAAATTAAAGAGATCTGCAACAGCAGATTAGACAAATTATTAAAACCTCGTGATGTTGCTGCATATCAACTGTTTATATACTCGTAGACACTGAAAATTGCTGAAAACTGCAATTGCTTAGTGAGCAATCTGCACTGGGTACCTGCGACTGCTTGCATTCGACATTATGATTGTTGCTAATTCAGCCTTCGGTCTGCTTTTGGGAGTGCTGTGTTTCACTGCCGCTGCAGACTCCAAGGCTGTTGTACACTCCACTTTTATTGGTAAGTGTTTATTTAACAGACTGAATCCCTATCTAACAGGTAGCATCCCTATCTAACAGGTAGCAACCCTATCTAACAGGCAGCATCCCTATCTAAGAGGCAGCATCCCTATCTAACAGGCAGCATCCCTATCTAACAGGTAGCATCCCTATCTAACAGGTAGCAACCCTATCTAACAGGTAGCACCCCTATCTAACAGTTAGCAACACAATCCAACAGGTAGAAACCCTATCTAACACGTAGCAACCCTATCTAATAGGTAGCAACCTTATCCAACAGCTAGCAACCCTATCTAACAGGTAGCCACCCTATCTAACAGGCAGCATCCCTTTCTAAGAGGCAGCATCCCTATCTAACATGTAGCAACACTATCTAACTGCAGCAGCATCCCTATCTAACAGGTAGCATCTCTATCTAACAGGCAGCATCTCTATCTAACATGTAGCATCCCTATCTAACAGGTAGCATCTTTATCTAACAGGTAGCAAACCTATCTAGCAGGTAGCGTATCCCTTCGGAACATTTAACAGTAACGTACAATTAGAATTTTAAAAACGCTTAGGAACGAGGAAAATTAATTTGAGTGCTATTTTCCCAATTCGCAGGTAAAAGCTTCGACGTCTTCAGAGGAGATCGAACCAGCCTCGCCCTGATCAACCTGGTGCAACCGCGCACTATGAAATCGTCGCTGATCGGCACCGCACTTCACACCGCACCGGACTGCACACCTGGAACTAAACTGAGCCACAAAGCGGCCTGGGCAATGTGCTCAGTGTCCGGGATCGGGATCAGGTCCAGCACTGGTCGCATCGGCTGTCGTGACGTTGGCTGCACCTCGCTGGAGCAGGTGCGCTGCAACACTGTGATCGATATTGTCGCTTTCAAGAAGGCGTGCGGCTGTCAGAGCGTTGTTATCACGGGAGGTACAGAAAAGGTCAGGCTGTGACAACTGATGATACCTGTTAGATAGTGTTGCTACCTGTTAGATAGGGATACTATCTGTTAGATAGGGATTCTACTTGTTAGATAGGGATGCTACCTGTTACATTGGGTTGCTGCCTGTTAGACACGGTTGCTACCTGTTAGATAGGGTTGCTACCTGTTAGATAGGGATACTACCTGTTAGATAGTGTTGCTACCTGTTAGATAGTGTTGCTACCTGTTAGATAGTGTTGCTACCTGTTAGATAGTGTTGCTACCTGTTAGTGTTGCTACCTGTTAGATAGGGATGCTAACTGTTAGATAGGGATGCTACCTGCTAGATAGAGATGCTACCTGTTAGATGGTGTTGCTACCTGTTAGATAGGTATGATAACTGTTAGATAGGTATGATAACTGTTAGAAGGGATGCTACCTGTTACGAACGGACTCTACTTGTACATGTAAGTCCAGCATATCCCAAACCCGCTGAGCAGGGGCACGCAAGCGGCAAGTACAGTCACTACAACGGGTACAAGCTGGACATCGCTCTAAATTCGTGCATAAGCAGCTACATCCAGGCCAACTTCCGGTATAGTGGTAAACGCCCAGGCGGAGCAGAGCTGTACACAGATGGCCGAGGAAATGTTTACGCTCTGGAGAGCAACCACTGGGACATTGTCTACTATAAGTGATTTGATCTCTAATATAGATTCAGAGCTATTCAAATAACCGTTGTTTTAAGCGCGGCCAGTAATTTAAACCTTTCTAAATTCGTCGATTGTTCTATAGTTTTAAAATTTCCTAACTAACCGATGTTAACAAGTTGTTTGATTCCTAATCAATACTAATAATAACAATAAATTTACGTTTAAAATTTGTTCATCATTAAATTGTTTATTTGAGAATTAATTCAATTAAAAAATGTTGTATTAAATACCTTGTTTGTTATCTATTTCCAATAATTAAGTTTCAAATTAAAAAAATGGCTAGAAAAAAATATATATTAACGAGTTTTAGAGTACAGATTAAGTAATCGAGAAGTAACATTATATTGAAAAGAGTTTTTCCCCACCCCACCTTGTGAGTCGTTGTGGTAATCCATGATTTTTCTTTAGGACGCCAAAATATAGCGACTTCGGCGCTAAAATGAGTGCCTGCGTCAGGGACAACTTAAACTACCGGGACGCGAAACAAGCTAAATCATGCATGGTGTAAAAAGTTGGGGGCTCGTTTAAAAGCAGTGTTCTATGGCTGTTCCAACTGCAACTCTTCAGTCTAAAGAGGTGTGAGGGCAAATAAAAAGCTCTCAACTCTTGTGCGACTGTGAAAAATGTCGAGAAAGTGCAGCGTCTTCAACTGCAGATCAAACTATAACTCAGAAGAAGCCGAACAACGATAATTGCTCTTCCTTAAGATGCACGAGAACGGGAGCGTTGGAGACAAACCCTACCAAATATTTTTGAGGTAAGAAGGATTTGATTTGATTTGATTCGAGACTTGCAACAATTGGCAAACTGAATCCAATGGAACTTTAACTATTCTACCGCCAGGTGGAGACAGTTATATCGGCCAAATGGATGGACGCGATCCGACTGTACAAATCAGAAGAATATCACGTTGTCAAACGAACCGAATTAACCCACGAAGCTTGCTATCCTTCAGTTCAAGCATACAGAAAAACGAAGGTAACACTCGCTCTCCAAGTTTAAAAATCCTGGCGATGCCCCGTTGAAGATCCAGAGAAGCTCGTCTGGGGTGAAGGCCAGTGACCAACCTAGCCAACAAAGTCAGAGTTGATGAAGACACACATGTGACTGACGTGCTGATGAACGACTACGACTTCAACGTCGGTCCGACGTCCGATCAATAGGAAACACGTAATGCTACATAGACATCGTACGACGTCAGACAGAGGTCGGTGCTGCGACGTCGGCCGACGTCGTCGGATTGTTGTACGGGCATGTGATTATTATACTAGTACCTCCATGTTTGAGAAAAGGTACAAATACATGTAATCGAATAATCGGCCAGTTCGTCATCGATCACAATCAATTGGTTCTACGAACGTGTTCGCGCTCTTTGGTTCAAGGACATTTCGTCTAACCGGGCATTCGTCACATGGCATTTCGTCAACAGGACATTCGTCAACCAGACATTGGTTTGGACAAAGCCAAAATTATTCGTCCGTCATGCTAGCCTAACTGTTAGCCGTTCATCTGCACTCATGAATGACTAAAATAAACCTATACATGTTAAATTTTAATTAGTTATCTCTCGCTCAACTTAGTAGTGCACCCTCCTAGCTGCACATCACTTATTTAATATTTAAAGGGAAATGTCTGTCATTGACACTCTTTCAGCAAACAGGGGAATTTTGGAGCTCGCCAAAGCCTGCGAGGCATTGTTCAGCTGCACGATGCAACCCCAAGGCGCGCGACACAATAATTGAGGACCACAAACGTTTCTACAAAAAATTTACTTCCAAGAAGTTTACACGTTTTAAGACATCGCTGCCGTACCACTTCTCACATTCTCCGGCTGGTGCAGCTATAATAATCAGCTAAAATTTAAAATTTGCTGAGTTGACCAAATTAATGCCGCGTTGACGAAATTTGCCGGTTGACGAAATGCCATGCATGCAGTTGATGAAATGCCTGATGACGAAAATGTCCGGTCACCAGCTCACTAATTTGCATACATGTAGCAGCCCGTCAGCACGTGAAATCTTATGTCAGATCAAATATTCGTCACGACTCACAACATGCACATGTATAGATGGTAGAATTAAAAAGAGCAGGCCTTCAAATATCAAAATCGTTGACGTTGAGTGTTAAACTAGCTTCGTCCCTTTGATACTATTAGAATAATTTTATGGGTATAATACCTGTTAAGTAGAAACAGTTTCAACTTTATTTTCCTTTTTTAGTACTTGCATTTTATACCCTTATACTTATCAGCACTTATGTTCAATTGCCTTACGCTGTACATTTTACTTTTTAAGTTTGAGATTTATAGTTCATGTTTCTTTCAGAAATTTTCCTTACTTGCGGTTTTTATAACAATTAAAGGCAATATTTTAGCGTTTATATCACTATGATCTTTAAAAAATAAGAAAGTATTTTTAATTATAATAAAATTTGTAACGAAAAACGTTAGATTTCGTTTTTTTACGCAGCAATAATATTTTTTGCACTTTTTTAACTATTAAGCTTCGGTAAATTATTTAAATTGAATATTTTTGTATTATTTCACATCATGCTCGCGCGCGCACACCATGCACGACTGATGCGACATGTCACGTGGTGGATACCGGCTAAGGTGACGCTTAAACAGCAATTCATAAATTCATATCCGCGTTATACCTATCTGCTATATCTGCTATATATACCTATCTGCTATATCTACATAATAATATGTATAATAATAACAATCTGTACTAACAATATACATAGGCCTAATATGTATTTATGATATCTCTACATATAAAAATCAAAACTGTCTTATCCATATTTAAATTATCTTGTATTGGGTAGTATTAAATATTAATTAGGCCTATCCCTATATAATTACTATAGCATTTGTAAACTTGTCACAAATATTGAATCTATCAATAATTTCTATTAATATTAATAATTGAAAAAAACTCCTAAAAGCCAAAGGTCACTAATTTAATAAATTTATTAGGCCTATCTATTTTTGTTTAAGATTGGTAGGCCTAAAGCAGTTTTAATTAGGGCCTTAAACAAAAGTAAGAAATCAAGACAATTTTTTGAAATTGTAATCAATTTTAAAGATCTAATTAATAAATAGTAAATAGCTAATGCAGTAGGCCTAGGCCTAAGTAAGTCAAAACAAAAAAAGATGAATTGAAAAAATTAGGTATAAAGAACAAGTTTAAACTTTAAAAGTCATATGGATTCTAGTTCTAGAAAATCAACATAACTTATATATATAATATATATACTAAATTTTTACGTAGGCCTACATTACTAGTTTGGGGATGGAATCTTAGCTTTAGCCTCTAGATAATAGGGTAGGGCCTAGGCCTAAGATGCAATGTCTAAACCAATTGGTAATTAAATAAAGATTATAGAAATAGGATATATAGGCTTAGGTGCCGCGGAACAAGTTTTTGCCAAGGAGCAGGATCAAGTTCCCAAAACTCAAGCCCAGACCAGACCCTGTCTTGGACAGTGACCAAAAATTTGAGCAAGACCTAAATTTAATGTTTTCTGCTTAGAGAAAAAGGGGTTCCGCCTTTTAGATATAGGCACAGGCATAGCAAATTCTACTTGAGTAGGCCTATAAATTTTGCATCTTTTTTTATATTTTAAAATTGCTCATTGTCATTGACTTACTCGTATAATGTATAAAAGGTTGTCTTCCTTGGGGTTTAAGATATTTGTTAACAAATTAACAATAGAATGAACAATAGGCCTAGCCTAGAATGAAAAATAAAGTTAGCTAAGTGTAATTTAATGTGCAGTGAATGGTATATAGTTAATAGTACTCAGTAGAGTGAAAAGTAGAGGTCAGACGGGATCCCAATCCCGATCCCGAAATCTCGGGATCCCGAAGAAAATTTAATTCCCGCGGGACCAGAATCCCGACCCTAAAAACTCGACATTCGGGAACAGGTCTTTTGATTAAAAATTTATAGAATTAGTGATTACTTGAAGGTATTTTGCTTTAAATTGTACTTATTATATTATTTACTTTGTTGGTTACAAAACTTCATATCAATTTCGTTGTGTTTTACTTCTTGATCTTAACAATTTTAACTTTACATGGACAATACACTAAAAGACCTGATCCCGATTCTCAAATCCCGATCCCGATCCTGAGAAAAAAATTATTCACAATCCCGATCCCACCCAAAGATTTCAATCCCGTCCGACCTCTAGTGAAAAGTAAAGTGCCACTTGTAGATTAAGGATAGCGCGGATGACATATTTTAAGGCATTTGTATATATACACTTAGATTTAAAATAGAAGTTAGCAAACTCCAGCCCACATGTGACTCGCAAAGCCTCTCTATCTAGCCTTGGGGTCCTTTGAAACTTCACAATAGCAATCCAGCCTGCTCATCTCTTTTCCTTTCCTGTCCTCTCCTCTTATCTCCTCTCCTTTCTTCTCTCTAATCTTTCCTCTCCTATTTCATGTTTCTCTCCTCTTGTCTCCTCTCCTTTATGATCTTTTGCCTTTCATTCCCTTATTTCTCTTGTCTATTCCCTCTGACCCTTTCCTCTCTCTCCTCCTCTGGCCTGCAGTCATGCACTAGATTATCTGACTGGCCCTTAATAAGATAAGTTCACCAACCCCTAGCTGATTTAGAAAAAGCAGAATTAGTATAAATGAAAAGTTAAGATTAATTTTATGATGCAAACAGTGCATTCAATTAGATATAACTATAGCGACAACTTGTGTGTTTATAATTGCTTTCATGCTTCAGCTTGAACTCCAAAGATGGCGCGGCGCTCAGATGTACAATCAGTGAAGTTCCAGAAAAGAGCCAGAAAATCCAAGCCCTTTACAACGTCTATGCATGTGACTTACTGATATATCAGAGTCATTGCTGTGTCATTGTTGACTGCATCCAAGTCGTAACTCTACGAAGAGCACTAAATGTCCTCTCAACTGCTGCTACTGAATAAGGCAGAGACAAGATTAGCTTGAGAAGCTTCACCAATTGAGGAATGAATTCCAAAGCTGACAGGCTGGTGGTTCAAAAAATAGCAACAACATCGCTGAAGCTCTCAACCTGCTGTTGTCTTATCTGCCATACAATGATTGGAAGCAATGAATAAAGCTCAGAATGGAGGTCATTGAGACAAAAGTCTTCCAAGTAGACTTGCAAATTGTTAGCATTGGCCAGAATTCCCCCATTAGGATCAGAATAATTGCATTTTGCAGCTTACAGAAGGAGGGTTTCCATCTGCCTTGCAATCCTAATTCCAGGCTGTTTGAACCTAAAACCAAATATTTGGTTGAATAGTTACAATTTTACAAAAGTAAATTTCAGATTTTACAGATCTCATTAGCAATAGCAAAATTTGAGCAGCATTACAAGTACATCTAGTACATCTTTAGGCATACATTTGATTCGTAGTCTATCCATTAAAAAATTCTCTTCAACTGACTAAGATCAACTATATATAACTACTGCCAAGCAACAAAATATACTTATACATGTTAATTCAAGCTACTGTAACTCACCGATCATTGATGCATTGCAATAGCCTGTCAACAGCGGCAAAGAATTCCACTCAAAGTGCCTCCTCTGGCAAAAAGTTATACTGCATTTTTTGATTGCTATCTATCCTAGAGGACAAACTTCTGGGCCTACTAGTGCTCGGCGTGATTCCTTTTTGTTTGGCATCTTGCTGGAATTCATTCTAGGAAGCATGATAGGTCTCATATTCTTGCATAGCAGCACTAGAGCAGTCAAAGTGTCAAGACCAGTTGTTATATTCATTGCTGCAGAGTTGGAACCTTGCCAGCATTGTCGCAAACTTTTCGCTCCTTTGAAGAGAGCAATGGAGGCATGAATACCAAAAAGACTCAA
>NIVC01000555.1:291937-308481 GCA_002269645.1 Macrostomum lignano | reverse complement strand
GAAGATCCTTATTTGAAACCGAGCGTTAAATCTCACAATTTTGTGCTTCATCTACTAGCGCTACAGCTATTTTCAAGAGACAAGGTGCTAGAAAAAACTGGCCTTCTAATTATTTTGAGCGCGAGAGTGAAGCTAAAACCAATTCTTTCATCTCTCTAATCTATGAGTCACAATTCATCCCTTCTCAATGTCAATCATTCTGTGAGAGTTAGTAGCTATACCTACTGCACCATTTCACCCTATTCAACACACATTTTGACGCCTAATGACGTTGCTTGACGAAACTACGATTTTGCTGCGAAGAAAGCAAAGCCATGTGTGAAGCATTCAATGAGGACGACTAAATGCAACGATTTCTCTGCACAATCGTCCAGCGCAACCCTCCCCTAACTCTGTTTCACATCCCGGACATCAACATTAAGCTCTACAATGATATGCTTCGTTTCGGTGTGTCCTGTGATTGAGTGTCAAAATTGAATGGAGTCACTATATAGAAGCTTTAAGTGCTCAAAAGTAAGGGTAAAACGTTGTAATTGTCAAGACTGGTTAAAGCTACACACGAAGGGCAAAGGTTCTATGATTGGTCGCTGGTCAATAAGAAGAAATTTCACCTCATTTCCAGCCAGAAGCAGCTGAATGTTTGGCTGCTGGTACATGGCCTGCTGCTGATGTGGAAGCGGAACGGCTGCTTGGATTGCTGCTGCAGGTGCTGATGCTGCGGATAGTACAGCGGATGGTGCGACTGCATCATTGGCAGCACTTGTGAGTCGCTCTGGCAGAAGGTGGTCATGTGCAGGTGGTGCCTTGTTGGTGTACCGCAGCCGCTGCTGCAGCCGCCTCCTCCGATGTCACCGCCGCCGCTGAACAACAGCGGCTCAGGCGCACCACAGTCGTCCAGCTGGTCATCGAGGCCGAATTGGCACGATGCTGGCAGCGGCAGCGTCGGTGGCGATAACGCCTTTTCGACGCCAAGGCCGCCGCCGTTGCCGCAAGAGGAGCCACCGGCAGAAGACGCGGCGCCTGCAGATCGCTGATGACGCCGTTGACGGACGCAGACAATGGCGGAAACCAGGCAGAGGCTGACCAGGCAAGTTGCCGCCACCATGGCAACAATGATTGACAGGTTAACCTGAGCCTCGCGCAGGTGTCCACCGTCGCCAGCGTAGCGCAGAACGTTTATGATCAGCTGAGTGTCTACAAACATCTGCGGCCGGTCAGCGTCCACAGCACGGACAGTCACAACGTGGCGGCCAGGAGTTGGTCGGGCAACTAAGCGAATCACGCCAGACTTTGGGTCGATGGCCAGAAAAAACGAAGCATGCGACGGTACCCAGGTGAGCGGTTCGCCAACTGCATCAATGAGCTGGTAAGTGATGTTGCTGGATTCGTCTGAGTCTGTCGCCTGCACCCAGGTGACGTCATCATTGATTCGATGCGCAGTGGAGATGTTCACAAAGAGGTTGGACTCCCTCGGAAATGACCAAACCGGTGGACTGTCGTTCTCGTCCTCTACAATCACTGTGAGCTCAGCCGTAGTGCTCAATCGTGGCTGGGCCTCCGTATTGGCAACAGATACAGATATTAGATAGGCCGAATGAACTTCTCGATCCAACGAGACTGTTGTCCTAATCTGACCGTCTTTGGTCACAAGAAACGGCCGCTCCCTCGGCCGCAGATAACGGTCTCCACCTTCCAAGCCAAGAATTTTGGCTCGCACATCTAGCAGTTGAAATTCAGCTCGGGAATTTGGTCCGGGAGCGTCGGGATCAGTGAATCGGATCCGACTGTCGCCATTTGATGCTGCGAGCACAGGAGTGTCAACCGGTGCATTTTCGCGTACCTTGTACAGTCGGGGCTGAAGAATTTCAGGAGCATTGTCGTTTACGTCTAATACACGAACAGTGACGCTTGCGCTAGCGGTGTGCTGTGTACCTTCGGAGTCAGGTGTGTCCTTAACTTGAATGACAAATACCAAACGATCGTTTGGCAATCGAAGCGAGTCTCGATCTATTGACGACTTCACTCTATTACACCTGTTGTACGACTGACCCCCTGTAGATTTGAGAAGCTCGATGTATCTCTACTACGGCCTCGAAGAAGCGACCGTGGGAAGTGGCTCCGTCGTCTAAAATTTGAAAAGTCAGCGGGTCGTCTCGGTCCCTATCAATGGCTTCAATGGTGAGCACTGGCCGTCCTACACCGTTGTCATCATGTTGACCGTTCGACTCTTCAACCGTGGCGTTGTAATATGAAGATTGAAACTCCGGGAAAACTCATTTACATTCTCAACTTTGATTTGCACGACTTTGCTTGCGGACTGCGGCGGAGACCCGGCATCGCGGCAATCGATTCGAACGCTAGTCCTTGTCTGTGCCTCGTAGTCCAGGGACTGCAGGCTGTAAAGCATGTAATCTTTCTCTCCAGACGACGTAAGCCGAAACAGCTCCGCTCCTGGCTCACCAAGCTGACAAGTTGTGCGACCATTGTCTTCTAGATCTTCGTCGGTCACCTGAATGAAAGCTAGTGAGGCGCCTGTATTCGCGTTCCCGGACTAAAACCATTCCAGAGTTCTTGGTTGCTTCAGGTGTACCTTTCTGCTGCAATCGCTGGACCATCGGAAGGATTGAAATGTTCGGTGCGTGATCGTTGGCGTCTCGGACGCTCAGAGGGAAGCTAGTCACTGTTTGGCGGCTGGGAGCCCCATTATCTGAGACTAGCACCTGAATGACGTACTGAAGATGGCTTCGCGCATTTAGTCGGCGGTGCAATCGGACTTCGCCAGTTGTTTCGTTAATAACGAATGCTTCCATGGACTTTCTATCGCCAGTGATGCTGTATGTCAGGCGGCCATTTTCGCCACTGTCCGCGTCCGTGGCGGTCACTTTACCCACCCGACCGCCAACGGGCAGCGTGTCCGGCACTGCCGGCCACGCGTCTGGCGTTACAATCGGCGCGTTATCATTGCGATCGCGTACCCGGACTATGAGTCGCTGGCTGGTACAGTTCGGATTTAAACCACCGTCGCAAGCGGTCAGGTTTAGCAAGTGCTGCTGTGCCGTCTCATAGTCCAGAGCCTGGGCTCCTTCAGCCAGCACGAGGTACAGCGCGCCTTGCTGATGTCTCTGCTTTAGTGAAAATTGCCCCCCATCGCCAATCAGGAAGTAGTGACCTTTAATGAGCATTCCATTGTCACCAATGTCCGCATCGGTTGCCGCATCCAGCGGGCACTGAAAATTTGTATCGCCCTCCTCGACGATCAATTCTTTCTGTGGCTCTTTGAACACCGGCGCATTGTCGTTTATATCCTTAATGGTGATGCGCACCACAGTCCGGTCGTTGTCTGAGAAAGCGTTGAGTTCGATCACGCAGGGTCGAGTCTCGCCTGCGTCGGGACAAGCGACCGGATCCTCGCGGTCGATTCGCCCTCTGATGCGCACGTTGCTTTCCTTGTCAACTTTGAAGTAGGGCGACTCCGGCATGAGTCTGAAGTCTGAGAGGCGGCTTGGGCTGCCTAAGGATCGCCATAAGTTACCAACTCCCGCATTCAGATCAGTCTCTTCGTCGCATTCGAAGTTCACCTCGCGACTCGCGGCCAAGATGAAGGGTGCGCAGCTGATGGCCCACAGCAGGGCGACAAGGCTAATCGAGTTAAGCATCGCTGTCCCAAGAATTCGAAGGTCAATCGCGGCGCTAGATTGCTCCGAGAGCCATGGCTTGAACTGACGTGGTTAAGATTTAAGCTGTCGATTATCTGCGGGGAGGAAAGTTTTTCAATCAGCCATGCTCAAGAAGGCACTCAAGCGTCAAGAAAAATATTGGTCGCCTTTTAAAGACGACTTGATTGTGTGATTTATCCTGACTATGCCATAAATTCGTGGGTTAAACTGCTTTTCGTGTATAACTTAGGCCATGACGGTTTATTTATCCGGCTATTTAGCTCGAACTATACACTCAATGGGAAATATTATATCATAATGGAAATGCAGCAAACCAAAGATGACGACTCAAAAGAGAAGAGCAAAATACAAGGGCGACTCCCCATCCCCTTCCCGACTGCCCGCTGAGTATGCGACACGGGAAACCCTTCTTCTGGCTCGGTCAGTCGCTCTGGATTATTGTCTTCCCTTTCTATCCTTTTGTGAGTCCGGCTTCGCCGAGAACACGTGAGCTCGTCGATTCTCTAATTCTGCTTTCACAGGGCCTCCTGCATTTTCACTTGCACCCATCTGTATCCATGCGATGAGTAGGGAGATAGATGGGTAAACGTTGATGGGCTGTCTTGTTCCATAGCGAGGCATTTCCTTTCAACATTTTTGTGTTTTTTTGTTTAGCGTGTTTTACCTGCGTTCCTACCTATCTGTCGGTTTGCTTCGAATCCCCCCGCTGCTCAAGTCCTCTCATGCTCGCTAGGTAAGACTATATCCTTCTCCTATGTGGGCACCTCCTGAGGGAAAATTGCTATGTTGAATCGTAAAATAACAAGGATCGAGCAGCAGAAACGGGTACAAAACAACGGGCAAATATTGAAACCGACAGGTAAATAGAATTGTGAGATGTCTCTTTCTGCTTGTTGCTGGGGAAGAGATTCTAGAATTCACTTCCTGTTGCATGTTTTCCCCAGCATCGAATATTGAAAGGCTGCAGACTGTGCGAGGTTATGGGAAAGCTCAGAAACATTTCATAGATTAGAAGGGGATTAAGTTTCAGTGGAGCTGAGGCATTTTCAGTTTATAAATAGGGTGTAAAATAAGCAAATTAGATTTTGAAATAGGTGATGCTCGAGGGAATAGAAAGCACAATTTGTTGTTGTTGTTCAGGAGCACTAAAAATTCTTAGATTATGTCAAAAATGAGCCTCTAGGGGTCTAAATAGGAGATATTTTGATATATTTAGGAGATGTTTTGACGACTATCCTGATAAACACCAAAACCGATGACCCGATTATCGTGAACCAAATATCATGAGAAAGCCGGGGCCAAGAGACTACCTCTGGAATTCTAGAATAGGATCGTGCGTGCAGCAGCGAGAGTGCTTCTGACGTTGCATGAAGTGACTAATTGTCGCTGGAAATTAGGCTAATTCCACCATCAGCGAAGCATGAAAGACAGAAAACACAGGGCCTATAAGTAGGCTGAAAAAACTCTCAGTTTCTTTTGTCGGATAATCCAGCGATAAGTTCCAGTGCAATCGAGAGCTTTGGTGGACTATTTCCAGAATCGAGGACTCCCTGCGAAGTTCCCACGAAGGGCGGGGGGGGCAGAATTTTTTGTCCTTGTACGAGCGTAACTGACGCCAGGCCCAGCAAAGCTCTCCCGCGGCATCAGATTGTGGTGGAGGAGACGCTGGGGCGATTTTCAGTGTTTAATTTGGCGAATATCGCGGTATCACGATAAACTGTCGGGCTGCCAGAGGAACCTGACGAAGCCCATGCAGCCCCAAGTCAGGCAGACAGGCAGTCAATTTTAGCTGCAGTTCAAGGCTTCCCTTGGCCGACCAACCCACCCGCGGGGCGTTTTAAAAAGAAAATTGCGATGGAAATTCTGATCTTTAGCCTGCATAGCGCGGCATGTTTCGGATCTTTTGTCGCAAGCTGTACGTCAAAAAAATTTTTTTTCTCTTCTGGGCTTCCAGTTTTTTTATCTTGCACCAGCTTGTCAGTCTCGCTTGCCCTCTGGGGAGCAGCAAATTTCATCTCTTCAGATTAACAAATTTCGCTGCGTTGGCAACCCGCTCGACCCTAAATCCAATTCCCAGCTTGATTTTTCACTCTTCTGTGACAGGCACTCTCTAGGAAAGTTTTCTACTACAATTACCCAGTCCCGTGTGGAGTTTTTTGTTATATACAATGGACAATTGAAAACTGATGTCGATCTACATTGCTTTATGAGTCTGGGAATGAAAAAACAGCCTGTTGGCTAGCACGCATCAGAAGCTCTTGGAGACAGAGAGCGAGAGAGAGAAATAACTCGCTCTGTCACCTGCTACCTCTTCTCCCAGTCCCAGAGTACCCGGTTTGGTCTGCCCCTGTCGTGCGCTCGCAACCAGCTCAAACGCTAGGAATAAAATCCCGCCCTGATTAGGGGCACAATTGAAGATTAATTAAAGGCTCAGTCCAGCGGGGTGGTGTGCGCTCATGCAAGTTGTGGGGCTACTCCCAAAGTGGACACAATAATCCCATGGGATCGCACCGCATGGATGGTACGATCCAAGCTGTGCAGCAGTGGCTAGTCATTGCTAACATAAGCGCGGCAGCTTTGGAACAGCGCCGATCTCGCTATCCCTGAACAGACTAAGCCACGCGGTCTGAATGCGACCGACTTCTGTGACAGGTTTATTGCTCCTATAGCAGCAAGTCCAGAGCCATGTTTAATAGATTCTAGAAGCTTACAAGAGTCAAGTGAATGGTTCCGTTTTACCCGTTAACTTGTTACGTCAGGATTTTTCATTGAGGGGCGTTTCTGTGAGCGCAATCGAGGGGCGCCAACACCAAACGATGCCAGCACTAAAGCCAAAGTAGTTGTCGGGGAGGTGTTTAACAATTGGGAACGGAGATGTTTAACCTGTTGCTGTTTTGAGGGGGGGGGCAAAAAAAATTTCAGCTATAGGGGGCTAAGCCCCTTGCCCCCCTAGCTAATCTTTTATTAATAGAGGCAGGGGGCTATTGCACCCTGGCGCACTTTAGGCTACATTGTCAAACAACCGACGAGAGGAATTTTACCGGCCATTCCGCCGACTCCCCTGAGCAGGCACACAAACGCGCGGATACGTACGCATGTAGATGTACACTTCACTGTGCCTTGGGGGTAGGTTTTCAAGGGCGTTAATTCTATGAGAAGTCCCAAGCCGAGATTCCAATTTAGCCCCAAATTAATTTGGCTGCAGTTTGAATCGAGGCTAGACCACTATATAGGCTACGGCCCCTGGTTGATCTGAGTCCATGGAAACTGTGAGTAACATGATTTTAAAAAGAACTTTTCTTCTAGCTAATAGAAACCTCTGTGCCTAGATACATGTCTATGGCCAAACTTCAAACTTACACTGTCATTTCAAACAGTTTCTTGTAAGTTTTCAGAACTTGGAACTTGACTCCTCACCCACTGCTCACTTGCCATACTGATGGCACTGCCAAAAAACATATTGCGCAGCCAGGTTTTTGCCTTGAAAAAAAATGTCAGCAAAATTTTATTGCCTTTTAAGCAAAAATTTGGCAGGAAGAAACATGATCGAATAAAAGAGAGAGAGAGAGAGAAAGAAAGAGAGAGAGAGAGAGAGAGAGAGAGAGGAATGACTGGGCTGAATGACGCGAAGAAAAACGTCTTGTATATTTTAGCTACAGTTCATGAACAAGTTGCAGATGCTGGCCTTCGCATGACTCAGTTGAAATTCGCAATTTCAATGCGAAACAATATATTCTGCTCGTTCATCTATCTTGTTTGTCTTTCCTCTCGCAGATCAAAATAAAGCGTTTCCCCTCTGCTGCACACTCGCCCAGAACATTTGGTCGAAATTGTTTTTTTTTTCACTTTCCCACGGGAGAATCCCCGGCCTCATCCGGGCGTTTGTCAAAGAGAGGGGCTTCTGCCAGATGCTCCCGGGATTAGAAACTCGGACCCGCTTTCATCCTCCCTGCCTGTCCAGTTGTTGATATCCCGCTGGGAAATCCCCTTTAGGATTTAGAGTGCCGCCGAGGGTGACAGCCTATGGTAGCGGAGGAGGGGGACCCGATGAGGACGTCCTGATGACCTCCGGGACCCTCCTCGGATTGTCGCTGTTGCATCCTGCAGGCAGTGTTTGACATTAATGGAATTCTGCTATGCAGAGGGGGGATTACGTCTGAAACGGCAAACATTAATACCAAGAGAGAGAGCGAGACACTGCACAACGCATTTCATTTGCATTGATATCCATTTTGCCTGCACTTGCTGCTAGAAGCTCCTCATTTTGCTGCAAAGAGGGAGAGGCATATTGAAATTTGTTAGGGATTGCATGAGACTGACGTGTCCTGCTGCCAGGAGTGCGATGGGGTCGTGCAGGTCAGGCAGGGACAAACCCATTTTGAAATCTTCTTATAGTTTTTTAACTCAAGTGTCTTGTCGAAAGCTGAAGCGGCTTTCAATGTTCAGCTTTCAAGTTTTTTGTTAATAAAATCCGCACTGAAAATCTTGGAAAGTTGAAATGTTTTGACACATCAATTAAAAAAATCTCAATTATTTTTTATGATGAAATAGAAAGTATTTTGTCATTATTCTTTCAAATTATTGCCAGACAAGAAATATAAACCATTGTTGCGGGCCAGAGGAGAGTGGAAAAAAGAGAAATGGGAGAGAGGGAAAAGGAGGAAAGAAGAGAAGAGATGAGAGGAAAGAGGAAAGGAAATGAGAGTAGAAAGAAAAGGAGATGAGAGGAAAGGAGATGAGATGAGAGAGGAAAGGAAATGAGAGTAGAAAGAAGAGGAGACGAGAGGAAAGGAGATGAGATGAGAGAGGAAAGGAAATGAGAGTAGAAAGAAGAGGAGACGAGAGGAAAGAGGAAAGGAAATGAGAGTAGAAAGAAGAGGAGATGAGAGGAAAGGAGATGAGATGAGAGAGGAAAGGAAATGAGAGTAGAAAGAAGAGGAGATGAGAGGAAAGAGGAAAGGAAATGAGAGTAGAAAGAAGAGGAGATTAGAGGAAAGGAGATGAGATGAGAGAGCAGAGGGGATGAGAGGAGAAAAGAGAGGAGAAGAGAGAACTTAGAAGAGACACAAACCTTGAGCGAGCCGATTGCTATAGCGAAATTTCAAAGAACCCGAGGACTGGATAGAGAGGCTTCGCGTGCCGCATTGGGCCTGTTACTGGTAGTCAAGTAGCCCTGTTACTGCTAAAATGCCTGCAAATACTTGGTTTTTGAAAATAAACTATAATAAGCAAGTTCAACAATTTATTAGATATCTAGGAAATGAAAATACACTCGGCTGTGCAGAAAACTTTATAAAATCCGAGAGAGTTTAGAAGCAATCAGCCAAATGGAAGCGCACCGCTCATGGCTCTTATTTGGCAGATCGTTGGCTTATCAAACTAATGGAATTGAATGAATAAAATACAGTGCTCCGCATGCTGGCAGCAGTTATTCATTTTCATTTCCTTGACATTGAGGGAAAACATTTTTGTATGCGATCGTTATTGGGGATTTTTTGGCATCCTTCAATTAGGGGGCAGAGAGTGAAGTGAATATCCTCTGGATTCTACTTCCCACCCGATCGACAAACTGGCAAGACTGACCCAATGCCCAATCCCGACTATTTTTTTAGATATCCCCTTAATGATGATGAAGAGCTTGCAGAAGCCGTTGCAGCTTGCTTCTGCTTCTGCTATAACCTCGGCCAGCAGCTCTGTCTCTCGGCCAGCAAGCAAAACCACTTTCTTCTTGAACTTGTGTTCACCCTGATAGCGACATCGAGCCCTCGGTCAGTCCCAGCATCCCGCGTGCTTGTTACAGCGTCGCCACAAAACTCGGTCCGTGTTTGTTGCCACCGAATTAAAAGGTTATTGCAGCCGGACACAAGGCAGTACCATGCGCGCACAGAATCCGTCGGCTTCAGCATTTCATCCTCATGCATCCGGATGGGGAGGGATCTGTTTTTGGCAGTAAAACCTTATCCTTAGTTAGTGCCATTTGCCATGCCCCATTACCACAGGAAAGGTGACCAGATCCCACCGGAGACTGGGGAGAAGGAGAGACAGACAGCGGCAGAAATCGTTGTATAGATTTTTAGTGGATTAAAGTCGCAACTTGATTTATAGTGTCTGATTAGAGCTATATGGGGGGCTCCGGCACCACTCTCTCCCATCTCTAAGCGATTCGTTGCCAAAAGAGAGCACAGTTAGAGCCAGTCTGACTGACCCCCCCCCCCAGCCAGCGCTAGAGAGTCTGCGGGACGGCGAGCTGCACAATTTCCCGAAGAATTAATCACACACAGATAGAATAACAAAACTAACTCAGGATTTCCTGACCGCCCCAGATCAGATGCAGATAGATCTGCCTGTGCCCAGCTGCATGGTTCACCTGGAACTGCAAGGATGGCATGGGAGCGGCTCAAATCCGTCCCTTTTTCCTGTCCCGCTGCCAAACTGATGACACGCGGAGATAGCGATGGCATTTGTACTATAAAAACAGTTGCAAATTTGTCCGCCACGATGAGTCAGGGAAAGGCCTGCTGAGTTGATAAAAAAACTCGGACACAAACTGAGCAAGGACGGTTCGCTGCATCCCCTATTAGCTAACTGGGGATCTGGCTTTGTTCGAAATTCTCTCCTACTATCGGGAAATGCATTTCTACTATAGGAAGCAGATGGGAGAGCCAGGCCTGTTCTAAAGAGAAGAGGACTCGATGAGCTCGAGCAGCGTAAAATAACATTCGTTCGGACGACAGCCTGTCCGAGAGCTGATCCGAGCCCTCATCAGGCCGGCCTGAGTCTGCTTATCTCCTGTCCGCTTTGCTTGTACTCCCTGCTGCTGTCTTATGCAAATATTTCTAAGCTCACGTATCCCCATCTTTATGACGTCTGTCAGCGCTAAGGTAATAACATTATGCTACCTGTACTACCTGCCTGCCTAACTATACCTATAGATATAGATAGATAGCTTCGTAGGCCGGTTGGTAGTACAGGTAGCATAAGAAGGTTTTTATCTATCTATCTATCTATCTATCTATCTATCTATCTATCTATCTATCTATCTATCTATCTATCTATCTATCTATCTATCTATCTATCTATCTATTTATCTATCTATCTATCTATCTATCTATCTATCTATCTATCTATCTATCTATCTATCTATCTATCTATCTATCTATCTATCTATCTATCTATCTATCTATCTATCTATCTATCTATCTATCTATCTATCTATCTATCTATCTATCTATCTATCTATCTATCTATCTATCTATCTATCTATCTATCTATCTCTTTTAGAAATGCGATTTAAGAAAAGTAAGGCAACTTACCTGAGCCGAT
Source organism: Macrostomum lignano (assembly GCA_002269645.1). Lineage (NCBI taxonomy): Eukaryota > Metazoa > Platyhelminthes > Macrostomidae > Macrostomum > Macrostomum lignano. The sequence continues at coordinate 297,481 of NIVC01000555.1, read as the reverse complement.
GTGAGTGGACCTCTCGCCGAGACCAGAAAGTTCAACCCTAGGGGACTCCTTTTAAGTGCAGCTCAGAGGGCAGCAGATAACGGTTTTCATATCCTTGGCCGGATTCATGGGGCTGAGCTGCGGTATTGGCGAGCAGAAGGTGATGGATCCGAAGTGAGTGGGCAATCGAAGGGGTCGATTATATTCCAGGAGAGCGAAGTTCCCCAGCCCGCACTGAAAAAACAGTCAGGCAGCCATCCCTCCGGCACCCTCCATATAGGCCACTCGTCGTGTCCATTATCGCATCGGTTGGCCCGGCCCTCCAGCCCTGCTACTGGCTCGCCCCGCTCCTTGGGCTAAGCTTGAGTGTGTGTGAGGATTTTCCCGTTTTTTGCAGACGCCACAGCCAATGAGAGGACGAGTGGCAGGGCCTAGCAACGCATTAGCTAGCTGTGTCTTGGTCTGGCGATTGTGCTGGCAAGTGTGAAACAGCTACCGAATTCCGGCGTCCTTTTCACGCATCATGGCGTCCTTCTACTTCTGTTTGTATTATTATCGCCATTTGGCTATCGTGAGGACAGAGCAGCACATTTGTAATTGTAGTTAATTTTGTAATCCCGTTGAAAACGTGGGTTAATATTGTGGGGGTTAATTACATGTAGCTAATAGTTCGAAGGTTGATTAACGTGATTGTAGGTAAATAAACGTTACGTCACGCTACGTCATAATGATGATGAAGGGTAATTTACGTTGGTTTACGAGTTTTTTTTAACCAAAATTAGCAAAAAAAATTAAGTTTCTGTGGAAATCGCAGGCAAGTAGATCCTTTTTACATTAGACTGACGAATAAACGACGCTCTACGTCATTCAAGGGTGCCAAGGATTACCTCTAAGATTGAATAGCTCGTAATGCTAGACAGATATGCATTCAGGTATTGCAGAATCTTGCCTCTCTTTACAGGGAAACCGTCCTCCAGATCAACTACCGGCATTGCGCACCGCGCTATGGGATCTGGGCTAGAATTGGGATAAATATTACAAGAGTGAATATCGAGGCAGATCGATCGGCGCGCAGTAGTGGATTGGGTGGAGGTTTTTCAATGCAAACACAGACGCAGAACTTATCCCGCCTTATCTGCCAGTCTGTCCCAGGCCAGAGAGGATTATCCTGTCAAGTGCGCAGGCGCTGGAAGTGGCAAAATAAGCTGCTTGGAGGTGAAAACTCGACAGTTGCGCAGGCGGATGGACCGGTGCGGAGTCCCGCGGTCCTCCACGGCGTCTGCCCTCAGTCCCCCCAGAGCTCCACGGTTTCACTACTCAGCTCGAAGTCTTTTCTAGGAGTTCGTGTGCCCTAAATTTGACCCACCAACCCCATTTGCCATTAGGGAGAAGCTAGTTGGGAGTTTTGCAAATTGAGTCTGACGTTTCGCCCTAGCAACTGAATTTTTTTATAAGCTTTTCTATGCGCTACAAAACCCTCTCACCCTACATACAGATTTCAAAATGGATAGAAGGGATAGAAATATGGGTGAGAAATTTTCATCTCACACATTTTCAACGCGAAAGGAACCCCCTCTCGAGCCACGGATTTGTGTCAATTTAGCGACCTGAAAACTGCATCAGAGACTGTAGTGGCCCAGAACTTAGAGAGCTCATCTCGGGTTTTCAATTATCCCCAGGATTATATTGTCACCTGAGATGAACTCGTAAAACTCTGTTCCCATTTCTGAAGTTCATCAACCCAAAGCTTGAAGAATCAGTGGCGCAATTAACACCTGCTGTTATTGTTTATAAAGCAGTAAGAAAATACAGGAACAAAACTTGCCAGTTGGTGACCCAACTTAGGCCCACAGATCTTACCTTCAAAAGCCCATTGTTAGCGAGAAACCACGAGTGTCTTAGGGGGGGGGGCTTGAGTTGAGTTGAGTCCCTCCCTGACTGATCGCTTCGGGGCAAAGCCTCAGTCAAAAGTGTTTGAACGGCTATGGAGAGAAAGAATGAAACGCCACCACAAGTCGAAGAAGCCCCTATAGAACAGCTTTGCTCTGCAGAGACAAAGCGCGCTGGAGTGCTGGACCAACCTGTAGGCTAGTTCTCTGGCCACTCAAAAACACCTAGGAGTGTAACTACTCATTGCCACCTGCCCTGAGGGTGGGGTGCTTAGGAGGCAAAGGTAGGCCACTAAATATGCCACGAGAGAGTTGAGCTTGCTGCAGGCAGCCATCTGTATCACCCAATATGATCTTCTGTAGTTCTTCTGCCTCCGAGGTATTTGTTTGTTTGTCTTCTGGGGGCTTTTTGCCACTGACTATATTAAAGCGGCAGTCGATAAAGAGGCAGTCATGTACATTCTACTGACCCCTAAGCACACTCACGGACACGTACAACAGGCTCACACAGGGTGGACTGCGACCTGGACTTCCTCATCACACTCAGTGTCTTCGTGTCTAACCCTCGCATGTGAGAATTACCAGCTGGAACTAGCGATTCTACAGAACTTCTACAGAAGTTTTTGTTGCACACCTTCTCAAGCAAGAATCAAGTTACAAGCCCTTAAGACTGTCGAGATCCACATCGACTCTGCCAGAAGGTCGGATTTTTCCCATAAGCGTCATGCCAGTGTATTCAGTACACCCCTGTGCGCCAATCAGCACTGCGCCTCAGTGCAGCCTTGCCAAGCCTCCAAATTTCATCAGCACGTCGACTACATGTGTCTGCATCAGCGCTCACAGCGTTGGTCACTGGCCTTCACCCTGGTGGAGCTTCTGAACCTTCAGCAGATGGCACCAGGCGACTATGGACACCAGATCGAACTATTTCATCATACCTTTAACAATTCTGAACTGTTAAAAAAATATTTAGAGCAGCAAAAATGGTTTGATATTCCTACTGTTAATGCGGCCATGCGTACCTTGGCACGGGTGTCAGACGGGATAAACCGTTGAACTGCTCTCTGTTCCCTTGTCTCTGATTTGTTTCTCTGATTTTGAAGAATTGGCGCAACCGATTCTATTGGAACTGACGACTTGATGAATTGCGGGTGCAGGAGAAAATAGTAGTAAAGAGAAGGTGCTGAAGAGTTGCTAGAAGTGGGAGCAGCTGATGAGGTCAGAGGGTATACAGTGGAGCCAAGATGTTAGTTGTGAAAGCAAAGAAAGCAGGAACTGCAGAGGCGGCGGAGACACACAGAGAGAGAGAGAGGTGGGGAGAGTTTGGCCAGGTTAATACTAAAATGCAGTTCAGTGACCCAGAAAAAAATTATGCTCACACAACTCAGTTCACTCGGCAATCTTTGCCTGATTGATATGTGTCGGAAGCTATCGTGCAGCAGAGCTCAATCGGATGCTGAGGTGAAAGGTGCTATTCAATAAGAACTGCATCGCAATGGGAGCTAGTTGAATTAAAGCAGCATACAGAACTACGGATTAAATGTAGCATATAATGTGCAGGTTGAAAAAGCAGTGAAAAACTGCTGGAGACTGACATGCCTTGACATGTCACAAAATACTGCTGGTGACGCAATACAAATGTTCCTGCTGTCAAGGCTAGCAGACCCAATATATCAATTATTTATTTGCCAAATTGTTTCATGAGCATGAGCCCTGCTATGAGCATTTTGACTGAAATACAGAGTAGAGTTGCAAACTAGAAACTCTAAAACCTATCATTATCCTCAGGTATGCCAATATTAATAATGTCATTCCAGGGTCTTTTAGCTCCAGGGGCTTTAGCACCAGGGGCTTTAGCACCAGGGACTTTAGCACCAGGGGCTTTAGCACCAGGGACTTTAGCACCAAAGGCTTTAGCAACAGGGGCTTTAGCACCAGGGACTTTAGCACCAGGGGCTTTAGCACCAGGGACTTTAGCACCAGGGGCTTTAGCACCAGGGACTTAAGCATCAGGGGCTTTAGCACCAGAGGCGCCATCTGGTCTCCTTGCATCGTAAAGGAGGCTATATTTTTGCCTTTTTTTCAAATTGATTCAATCATTTATTTAATCAAAGCGCTTCTGTTGCAACAATAGATACGCTTAAATTAGATTTTTTCGTTCCACGTTGCCATCCATCTTTATAGAAGCGGCAGTTTAAGATAGCTACTGAGAACAAAAGACCAGCTCTGATGCCTTATCCAAGGAGCTTCAGCTCTATCGAGTCAATAGGAGAGCTAAGAACCGGCGTTACGCAACAAAGATGAAGCGATTCAAGTGACAATATGAGGCAGGCATTATTACCCGAATTGAAACCTCAGGCTAAATTTGATCAGTGTTCGTGAGCACAGGGCTATGAGGTGTGTAGCCGGAGACCCGCATCCCACATGCTTTGCACAGCCACGTGAAACCCTGCACTCCCTCCATGGCAGCTCAGATCAGACACTACGCATCCTGCCGAGACTCCGGAGAATCCGTGATTTCAGATCCCGTCTGATAATAAAAGCTGCACGCCCGAATCCGTGAAGCCAATTTGCGTCTTGAGACCTGAGCAAGGAGATCTTTGAGCAGAGGATCTGGAGTGGCGAACCCAACTCTTCCCTACAATGCACCGATTTAACGCCAAGCACTAACTATATTAGCTTTGACTAATAAAAGTGGATAATTTAAGTATTCTACAAGTAATACAAATCTGAGTAGTAATATTAATAATATCTGCATGAGCGTTGTCACGACATCTTCACTAAACCCAGCGCTGAGGCAAATCTTTCCCATTTCGCTGATTCCTGAACACCTACAAGTGCACCAATACAGGGTGTACAGCGGCCCTGACTTTCTGATCACCAGGCATGTACACTCTCTCTGTGCCTCGGTGGTGGACAATCACGACAACCAATTTTCGAGCACAAAAACACCAAATTTGGAATCGAACAAGGGACCTTCACGGGCGTGGATCTCGCAAGGAGTCGAACCTGACAACTCCTCGGGTTCTGCTCCAGATGCTGAGTTAACGATCGCTTTGGGTGACTGTGGGGAGGTTGGGGGGGGCAACGGAGACCCCCCACTGCTCGGTTCCCCTTTTTAATCGAGGTCGAGTTGGGGTTGGCTACAAAAGACTTGGGCATGAAGGAAGGCAACAATAATAAAGGGAAGACGACACTCGTCTGGCCCGGAGCTACCTGAGCTGCCCCGGGCTCCCATGCGTGCCATAAAACGGCTGCCTCATGTTTCTCTTTCCCTCATCTCCTTTCTCGCAGCAATCGGCCCCGATCGCCTCGCGTGAGCAGCCGCGATTCCTTTTATGCGCGTCTTACCTATTGTGTTACGTAATCGATTAACAATATAACTGTTTCCTAGTCACAGCGGCCAAAATGTGTCGTATTTATATATATGGTTGAAAAGGTAACTGATCGTGCAGTGCTGCATGAGCTTTGAGATCGGACTCAGGCAGACTGACAAGCGGCAGAGTTGAGACTCGGAAAGTTGAGCAACGGGGGAAACCGAGCAGACAAAAGAGACCGTTTAGGAAACCTCAAAGCTTCTTGGCTGCGGCCCTTTGATTTCCACTCCCTCTCTCTCCATCAACCTGGAGATTGTCAAAGCAATTTGCAAAGCAATTTTCTACTCTATTAGAACTTC
>NIVC01000555.1:186937-286937 GCA_002269645.1 Macrostomum lignano | reverse complement strand
GCCCAGCTGCGATCTCCTCCAAGCATCGTCATCAAGCTTTCCCTCCGGTGGCTGTTTGCAGTTTACCAGACGCGACCCAGTCACCAGGATGACTTGGCGCTATTTTGTGTTTTGGCGTTTTTTCAGATTTTATGCTCGATTTTCGATTACATTTGGGCCGTTGGCGTTGCCGCTAGTAATGGTTTTGTCAAGTAAGTAAGTAAGTAAGTAAGTCAGTCAGTCAGGCAGTCAGTCAGTCAGTCAGTCAGTCAGTCAGTCAGTCAGTCAGTCAGTCAGTCAGTCAGTCAGTCAGTCAGTCAGTCAGTCAGTCAGTCAGTCAGTCAGTCAGTCAGTCAGTCAGTCAGTCAGTCAGTCAGTCAGTCAGTCAGTCAGTCAGTCATTCAGTCAGTCAGGCAGTCAGTCAGTCAGTCAGTCAGTCAGTCAGTCAGTCAGTCAGTCAGTCAGTCAGGCAGTCAGTCAGTCAGTCAGTCAGTCAGCCGAAAATCAGATCGTGAACCTAAGCTATTAAAGACACCTATGAAGAATGTGACAAGCACCAGAACACTACCGGTATTTGGGAAAATTCAATGTCTGTATCTTCCAAGTCTGTTTTGCCATACCTCAAAGCAAAGTGTCCCCATGCCTCCCAGTCCCCATTCATGCCAGCAATATCTATCTTGTTCTTTGCTCCGGGCAATAATTCAGCCGCAGACCCCGGTTCCGAAATCTAAAAGATGATCATCACGAAAGGCGAAAGTGTCCCGGATGAGTTCGCGCATGGCTGGCGGCAGATTCTGCTCAATTTGCTGCTGCTCTAGCATGACTGTATCGCTAGGCAAGGTCGAGCTAATTCCAACTATATGACTGGGCGATGACTTTGGGGTCTTTGATGTTGCATAACTCGGCTAGGCCGCGGGTTTAAATTCGGACAGGCGACTCTAAGGCCCGATGCACAGTCTGCTGATCTACTGCGTGACTGCATGATGCCGATGGATTAGCAGGCTGCTGCAAGGCGGAGAAACAAAACTATAGCAGATTTTTATTCGGGTCATTCGACAGGAAAAAGCGGCACCGGCTGCAGATTCACTGATGCTTGCTTTTAGCTCGAATGAGTGGCAGCACGCAAGAAATTTCGCTGCCAGCAGTAACCAATGCGATTTCGTAACATTGTCGTCTGGTCTTGTTTCGATTGTTTTAAGGAATAGTAAATTTATCAAAATAGTAATTTTAGCTAGCAAAAACAGCAAAGCAACCGCATCAGAATACGCTGTCACTAAGAACAGCGTCACAGGGTGCGTTTCAATCAGCGATCCGCAGGCCTTAATCCACAACAGCAGCTCCTCTCCTAGACTTTGGGTAGAAACTGCATCTCCGTGGACGCGGATGATGCGGCCTGCAGATGGAGTCACTGGCCGCGCCACAAGTCGCTTGGACGGACCAGTGCCGCGTTGGAAGCTCGAAGCGAACTTGTCAACCTGCTAGTCGAGGGTGTCCTTTAGTGTTCACGTCTCAGCGCTGCATAACAGTACGGTCTCGACTAGAGCTTGGAAGGACTCCACAGGCTAGTCCAAAGCGACGCGCAGGTCCTTGGAAGCCAGACGAACTGCTGAAATCACTGAAGTTCCAAAGCATTCACACAAATAAAATGGCAGTTTTAATTTCATCCGCAGACAAAAAGCATTTCGAGAATGTTCAAGCTACTACTAAGAGGGTATCTTTTGCCTCTACGAGTAAGAAAATTAGCAATTTTAAGGAAAAATTTTTACTTTTGGTCGTAATTGTCTCAAAAAATTTCCTTGCTCCACGAATATAAAATTCTTTGTCTACTCAGTCAAAAAGCCGAAAATTTTAATCAAGCAAGTGCAAAAGCAAATGGTTTTAAAGAGGGAAAAAACTTATCAACTGTTGACTAATACGAGCTTGTCCGTTTTTAGTTGCTCAAACCACGATCATTATTTTCTAAACTGGCCCCAATTCTTTGTCTCCACTGTCACTTCCATACATGTAGGCATACCTTATAATTAATGGCATGCAATATCCTGGGTTGCAAATAAAGTTCTATGTACAAGTACTGGAAGTATCAGCCTCGAGACTCAAAATCAAAGAGCTGCCAAAGAAGTCCAGGGTTTCGCTCTCGCTTTTGTCACCTTGGCGCTCAACCTCTGGTTGCTACGGCCCAATTTGGATGTCAATTTTGATCAGATCAGTCAGATATACACTAAGAAATGCGGTACAATAACAGACCGAAAGACAAATTTCTGCCAAGTCACCTGACAGGAAATTATAAATTGAAGGCAAAACATATGGCTACTTCGCAATTAGTTCGCAACAGCTGTTTACAGGAAACATAAATTGGCGGTCAGAATTTGAAAGAGAACTTCGTAGCCTGCAAAGCTGCGGACATTCACGCAGTAGACAGCGACAGGTAAACCTCGCTTATTAATTATTAAATATCTTCATCAAGCATTTAGCACCAGCCAACCATAATAGAACGTCAACAAGAAGCAAAAGTGACAACTTTTTCAAATAGCAGAATACGCTCGTTCGAGCGTACGTCTAAACGATTTGAAAATCGTCTAAAACGCCAAACAGAGCAACTGAAAGCACTCTTAAAATTCTAAAGAGAGCTCAACTGACAATATACAGCAGGAATTATGAAGTTCACTGTCTTCCTCCTCTGCTGCGCCGCGGTGGCATGGACGTACGCTAAAGGCTCCATCGACAAAAATGCTGATTTCCCGGAGGAACTTATCCAAGGCAGATATTTAGTTTTCAACGGAAATAGCAGCGAGACCCATGAGTGCCTCTGTAGCTACGGCGACCCATCTGAGTTCGATTACAGTTGCGAAATTTACCCCAAGACATTCGATGCAAATCTGCTACCAGCACCCCGCATTCCGTGCGACGAAATTCCTTACCGAGTGGCAGCGCATCTTTCGATTAACTGCTCCGGATGTCGCGAATGCGTCACTCTCGACCTGCGACAGCTCACGCTCAGGCACGACAAGACGCAAATGGGCGTACAGGTGATTGGAAAGCAATTGTGGATCTAAAAAACAAACTCGTTGTGGATTAAATTTCGAAATTACAAACTGCAAGGGTTCATGAATTGCGGCTCTTTCATAGAGATTACTTTGAAGCGGGTGTCCAATATAGAAGGAGCGAATTTCATTTCTAGCTCCTAACTCCAAGTTAAGATTTTAAGGGCCAAATTATACTCCTAGGTTCGTAGGAGTGTTATTTTTGTCATGTTTTGCCTCTACCTGTCAGCCCTCACTTTTCAAATCCTGCTGGATCCGCCACTGGCTTATGTTACCCCATGCACTTCTACATTCTTGTACGCCAGTTTCAACAAACATCTTAAAACAAAAAAAGTCATCTTAGGTAATTAGGATTCCATATGTATTATTTTTTGTGCCATAAAACGAGCACTGCTTGGATGAGTATAATAATGACCAATTTTATGGTCTGTAACAGTACCCTTCTTATATATATTTCTTATACGAATTAAGTTAGTTGTTTATCAAATGGGAGCAATTAATTAATTACGACAGCAGTTAACCGTTTTCTATGGTCTAGTCTATCAACTAATTAAATGCGCTCCCTTTCGCTCCTAACCAAATGGGCAGTCTAAAATGGTTTTATTGCTTTAGCTCCCGCTTTTGACAGGGTAATAAAGATTGAACCGTATATTTTGTCGAATTACTCCTTGAATTAAACCCAAGGATGTGTACATTTAGGAGTTTAAATATAGTTCGCAGATTGGCAGACTCCTTAGCCAATCACCTTACGCTCCTTAGAACTCCTCCTCATTCCCATGCCGCACTCCTTGGAACAATTCCTAGGTCCTAACTCTTGATTCTTGAGCTCTAGAGCACGCAAAATCGATTGACTCCTTGCTAGGAGCCCTCCTGACTCCCAACTCCAAAACCCCTAGCTCTTGAATCTATAGCACGGGCCCCTGGTGCTTGTCGTTTCTGCACTTCAATGCTGAGTTTTGATCAGTTCGGTTGCAAACGTGTGGCATTCTGTAGTTTTACGTCTTTATTCTAGCTGGTTATGCTATTATACTGGTTTTGTCAAAGCACATGTCCACAGGAAAGGAAACATCAGTTGGCGGTCAGAATTTTAACTAAAGAATAATAACTTATTTTGTTTTAATTAAAGTCAAAACCAACGATTCAACCGACTTGTGACAAGAATAGCAGCAATGACGAAAATTCCGAAAAAGTGATGCAACCCGCCATCACCAAGTATCTAACAATGTCTTGAATAATTCCACTCTAAAAACGCTGCATTGTAGGTGTATCCACCACCCGCGGTCAACATATTCAACTGCCAGGTCATCAGCGCTAACGTTGACGCCCGCCAGCTGCAACTGGAGAAAGTCAACCTTAGCGACAAAATGAAGGTGGCGCAGTTCGGAATTCCAGAGAGGCCTGGGGTCGGCGGCTACTACACTGTGGAAGTCAATTATCCGAACAACTTCAATGAGTCGGACTGTTGGTTAAAGTACCTGAAATTGGATACTGTCGACATTTGGTACCTGCCCGAATACCTCATGTACAGATGCCAAAGCCTGCACAGTATTCAAATTTGGAACACTCCAATCACATGGGTGTCAGTGAAAGGACTAATGGCTCTGAGAAACATTGATAGTCTGACAATGGCTCATTGCAGCGTTACCGAGTTCGGCAGCGACGCACTTCAAATAACTCTCGATGCATTGGACAAGTTGGTGGCGCAGCGGGTGCAAAACGGAACAAAGGGAATTGATGGAAACAACCTTACTCAGAGAGCATTAGACAAACTGGAGCAAATGTACAATGCTTCAGGCCGACTGAATAAAGTGACATACCTGTACGACATGATGGACAACGATAATATTGACTTTTCGTTAGTGTTTGGTCATCAGGAATTTCATGAGAGCGACAAGCAAAACTTGAGCAAACAGGTTCCTTGGGGGGTGAAACTCAGCTACCTCAACCTGGCGAACAACATGCTAACAGAGATCCCCTATTCGCTTAGCCTGTTTGGGAACCTCCAGACTGTCAACCTGAGCCACAACCGCATCTCCGGCTTGTACCGCGACTGGATCTGCTGGCCTCCGCCGGTGCGAAACGGAACGGACAATAACAGACACTGCTACTGGTTTAGGGCCTCCGCGCAGACTCTGAAGATTTTGGACCTGTCCTACAATAGAATCGAACTGATCGGCGAAATTCAGCCCTGGTATAACGTGAGTAAATAACTTATTTAGTTAATTGTTTACACTAAAATTTCAAGAGGGGTTGTAAGCACCCTGGCGCAACGTCTTAGCTCAAAATTGTCCCACAACCGACGGAAATTGCCTCTTCCGCCGACTCTTGAACACATACGCTCACACAGAGTGTACAGCGGCTCTGACTTTATAAGCGTCAGGCATGTGGACTCTCTCTGTGCCTTCAAGCGCTAATCGCTAAGTTTCCGAGACTGCTTTGCTACTGCTTTGCTACTCAGCCCCTAAGTGAGAGGAGAGAGAGGGCATCAAAACGAAGGGTTATAAAAATTGAGGTCAAACAATGAGTGAAACTGCGAAGGTGTGGGGCCCCTCATATTCATTAGCTAAACATTCTGCGAGTTTTGATTGCAATCACAAGTAGTATTTACCAAAGTGCCTGTCTAAATTTTTGCTATTCGCAGGTCCAATTGGCGGAACTCTATCTCCAAGGCAACCAGATTACCACCATAAACCCGGAAGCGTTCGCAAAGTCCCGCTTAAAATCTAGTCTTCTTGTTTTGAATTTGGATGATAATAAACTAACGTACTTCTTACTGTCCAGCTTAGAGCGACTGGAGGAGATCAGTATTCAGCACAATCAGTTAGGAAACGTCCAGTATGACTCCGTGCCAAGATCTTCTCAACTGCACAGAGTTAAGCTGGCCAATAATTGCATTACTGCGATTGAAACAGGTGCATTCAATAATCTTAAGATGCTGGACTTCATTGACCTCAGCAACAACAACTTGCGGCATATCTACTACGACAGCATGACTATGACGAAGAGAACGACACTGGGCTCCAGAGTGGTGCTGTACGCAAAGAACCAGCAAAATAATTTAGTCTGCGACTGCGGCAGTGTCTACATGAAGACATTCGAAGAGGAGAATTCCCCGTGGGCCGAACATAGCGAATACCATTATCCCCGAATTCCGGATGAGGAGATGGACTCAAACTGCACGTTTTTTGATCCTGACAGAGGCAAAGTAAATCTCTCTCTCCGTGAGGCCAAGAAGCAGTCTGTACGATTTCTCTGCAACTTTGAAGGCAACGAGAAGCACAATCTACCAAGCAGGAACTGCACGGGTTCTAAAAACTGCTGGGTGTACTGCATGGCAGGATGCTCCTGTTATCACAATGAAGACTGGACATTCTTCAACTTACAATGTCAAAACGAATCTCTCAGTCTGTCACAGTTGGTTATCGACTATCCAGTAAAGAAAATTGACATGTCAGACATCCACGGTGTCGACAGTCTTCGCCACATATCGTCTGGAACCTTCAAGTGGAAGCCTCAGAGTTTTTCCGCACAGCTGGAGTTTCTGAAATTGAGCAACAGTGGCATTGTTTACATTGAGAACGGGGCTTTTAATTTCGACCACCGCCTAACTCGGATAGAATTGGATCACAATCGAATCAAGAGTTTCAAAAAAGAGTCGATATGCACTTTCGCAAACAACACCCAAAGGATATCATTAAAAAATAACAACATGACAACACTTGATGTTGAGATTTTCAATGAGAACTGCTTGCCGAGTCTAATGGATATCACTCTAAGTGACAACCCGTGGCAATGCTCCTGCACTAAAGAATGGCTGCAGTTGCATCAAACGCTGCTTCAGGTCTCTAAAACTACACAAGTTGTGTCCGACTTTCAACGTATGACCTGCAGTGTCGACCAAGTTATAATTGACGCCTGTACGGCCAACAGTCACGATCACAAGTGGAATGGGGCCTGTGAGAAGCTAGGAAACTCAACAGACTATCAAGTGAGCGATGAGGGCAGACTTGTCAAAGTGTGCGAGCTCATAGCGGACTCGGCAGCACAGCAGCGAAAGCAGATCGTCGTAATCGTTCTTACCTCAGCATTTGGTCTCGTGCTGCTCGGTCTCGCGATGCTCGCTGTCCGCCGTCGACACCGACTGCTGGCCGTTGTTCGAGTCCTCATCCTCCTCAAGTACCAGAGCAGTCGGCGACTGCAGCATCAGGCATCTCGGGACTCGCTGCCGTACGACGCGATGCTGTGGGCGTCGGACAGAGACCAGGACTGTCTGGTCGACGTGCTGAACTGCGTGCGCAGCGCCTCAGGCGGAGACGAGCTCGAGCTGTGCGTTCCGGAGAGCTTCCTCTACTCGGACCTGTGCTCCTGTCCGCTCACCTACTTTGACTGTCCAGCTGAGGGAGCCAAGTTCAGCGGCAAGGTGGTGGTAGCTCTGACCGAGAGGTTCCTCGACACCCAGTACCTCGCTCTGTGCCAGGTGATTCGAGAGCTCGACAGCGTAGGTCGGAATCCGTTCAAGGACATTGTGTTTCTGCGCCTGAGCTCGCGCAGAGTGTCGCTTCAGCGCCAGAGACAGCTCGGACCTGAGGACGTGGAGGCGTTCCACACTCTGCAGAGAATCCTCGCAGGGAGCGACATCGTGTACAAGTCGGTGGACTGGGAGTACCGACTCATCGAGCGCATTCGAAACCGAGATCCGGCCACGGTCCTCTTGTTTGACCAGTCAGTGGTTCCAGAAACTACGGCAGCTGCCGGCGAACCGGAATGTTCAGTTGTTTTATCAGCAGAAGAGATGGTGGAACAACCAAGCGATGTGCAGCCGCTTATTGTAGATGTTGATCGCACATGGGATTTTATGAGTAAGTCAGTGTTAAATTTTTTAGAGGCTATGTCCGTTCTTAGAAATTGAAGTCCTTCCCATGATCTGGTCAATATAATACTCGTAAATACTGGAGAGTTTACGAGTGGTGATCAGTCACTCGAAAATCCCCACTTCCAGACCAGACCGTAAACCTGGGAACAGAATTTAGTGATCACTTACTATTGCGGGCTCCTCTTTTCCGTCAGGCTGGTCCGTAGAGCTCGTCTCCTTAATGTATTCTTCCTCCGGAGTTTTCTTTTTGAATTCTGAAGTCGGCCGAGTGTGAGAGTCACCATAACTCGTATTCCTCGAGTTCAGAAATCAGAATCAGAGGTGCGCCCTAATAACAAAGTCAACTCTATAACAATAACGAGGTCCTCCATAAAGGGTGTCTTTTTCTGAAAATTACGGAATCGGAGTCGTGTGTCCCTATCGGTTACTCTAGGATACCAAATCAATGAAATCAATAATCGTCTAAGAGTATCGGAATCGGTAAGTAGATCCTATCCAATCCCGTAGGAATAGGGAGGCCTCAAATCCAATAACTCAATAAAAATCAACTGATCAGTAACGGCCGGTAATAACACAGCTCTCAATAATCAAATACTTCAATCTACTTTGACAAGTAACAAAGACTTTGACAAAGGCTTACCAATTGGTATTTGTCTCCCTTGGAGATGTAGCCTCATTTGGCTGCTCTAGCAAAGCCCAAGATCTCTTGAGGTCGCTCCGAGTCTGAGATTTCAGCTCGTATTTTTCGCTCGTATATATACACAATTGAAGTCGACCTTGAGCCCAGACCGGTTTTTTTATGAGGTCAAGAAAGGAATTTTATCAGTTGACAGGTGGGTTTTTGAATAGAAAAGGATGAGACTTGGTCGTGTTACGCTCCTTCCCGAGTTCTGTACGATGAACCTAAAATTGAACTCGCTCATCCGGAAGCTGCTAGATAGTACCGTTGTACTACCTATCGATTTGCCTGAAAAGATTTTAAAACGTTAGCCTTAAACTTGGTAGGGTTGCTGTCACCTTGGTTTGCGGATTCGACGCGTCGGCAGAGTTGTCTATCTGTAACGTGAAAATAAAATAACGCACGGAGCCAGGCAAATCTGAAAATGTCTCGACGGTTGATCGTTCCTAAAATTGCTGCTCGAACCTGAAAAACCTGAAAATCCTGAAATGAGGGAGGAGAGATGCAGCTCCGGTCGCCGGACGGACGCGAACGAGTGAGGACGCCTGGGCAAAACTGGCTCCCAGAGATGCTCCGTATTTATAGCCGAGCGGACCCCCAAAAGTCACGTGACTTTCATGCAGTGAGCGCGTGAAACTTCCTTATTTGTCTTCGGAGTCATGCCGGAGATGCGTGACTCAAGGCCAACTTCCAAATGAGGTAACCCTGCCACGCAGCAGTGGCGTGACTCAAGGTCAGCGGCCACGCACAACTTGCGTGCACAGTCACGTGCTTATTCTGTGCTAAAAGTAGAAATTGGGCGGATGATTCATCCTGTTTACTCTCTCTAGGCAGCCATTAAACTCCGTGCAGATTATGAGTCATCCTGCTATGCCTCCTCAGCGCGAATGGGAAGACATTGTATGTGGCTGCTCGCGCCTGCTCGGGCGATGAGTCATCGGGCAGTAAACACTTCGGCCCAGCACAGGGTAACCTCTTTCTAGATCAGGTGGACTGAGCTGCTGTGCAGCGGATCACAGAGCTCTTAGGAAAGCTAGTGAATGCTGCTGAATGGCCAGTTAGCAGCCAGTCACTACAGTCGTATTCAGGTTAACATTTACTATATTTTGAAATTCTAAAAATAGATTTTGCGAACCGGTTTTTCAAACTATAGAATGATCACTCGCCGTTTTTGTGATATTACTGGATATTGCTGAAAATAGAGTGACGCATGCTGTTTCAAAATTTGTATTCGTAATTTTATCTTGCTACTTGTAGTAGTCTACTATGTTTCGAGATGTCTACAATACTGACGAAAAATTTGGCTGCTAAATGTTGTTAAATATATTTTTCTTGCATAAAATATCATGTAGCTATACGAAAACAAAGGACGCGAACTTGAAAATGATTCAGACGGTTAGGGAGTGTCGGGTGGCGTGCCGCAGCGCGAGCGAGCGGGCACTGCTGTGTCAGACAGCAGGCAGTTCCGAGTGTTGACGGGTGATATTTACGCCCGCCTGAAAGGCCCTGCAAGATGAGCAGCAGCTCTCGGCCCGGATCACGTGGCCCGCCAGTTAAGGTCAAAACCGGCACAATATGGTGGACGGATGTTGCAGCGTAACACTTTAGTACAGGGCCTCATTGTCTGCACGCCACGTGCGAAGCAGCCCTTAGTGCGCCGAGTCCAGCTGTCGCTCCAGCATGGTCGTCAAGGTCCACGTAGCCAAGCATGCTAAGGCGACTCTCCACGTGGCAGCAGCCAATGCGTCTACGCCGCAGCAGGCCGAGGGGAGAGCCCAGAAACAGACTAGGTATCCAACAGATTGGACAGGCCATCTCGTGTAGTGGTATAACGACATTATGCTGTGAAATCCAGTTGCAGTAAAACGAGATAGACCCACAGGATGAATACACGCTCGTAGGAGCGCAGTTCTGAACACCAAATCGAACTATTTTCGGAAGTCAATAAAGACAATGACGAACTAGCGTCTTTTTTAATTATGAACTTTGAAAACGCTATTCCGTGGCTCAATTAATTACTTCAGAAAATCGCGGTATGGGCACGATCAGTGACTGGCCGCCGTTCCACTCGGACAAAGTGCCGGAGGTCTTCATCCTGTCCGCCCCCGAGTCCGCCTCTGACTCCGAGTTCCGAGCCAACTCAGCTTCGAGCTCAAACACCGTCGTCGAGCTTATAGCTTGTCGCCTCTCAGGCGTTCGGCTCGGTACCAACGACGCGGTCCTGGCTGCTCGCTGGCCCGACAACTTCGAGGGCGCCTCGCCAGCCGGCCGCATCAACAGCTTCATGATGAAGCGAACTCGCCAGTTAGTGCTGCTGCTCAACAACGGCCTGCTCAGTTGGTTCAGAGACGAGGCTGAGCTGCAGTGCGAGTTCCAAGCCTTCCTCGCTGCGAACTCGTTCAGACGCCGCCTGCTGGTAGTTCAGGTTGGACAGGTGAGACTCTCGCAATCAGCTAAGTGAGCAGGTGTGAGTTTTGAGTAGCTTTGCCTCACTGATCTGTATGAATGAGATAAATCAATCGTCTTTCGCCTGCAGGTGGACAGCCGGTCGAGAGCTCGCTACCGGGCGTTGGCGAATCAGCGACTGGACGGCGGAGAGTCCGGGCCGGCGACGAATTGGTTCGACATGAGCGCGGAGGTCTGCGACGTCGAGGCGCTGGGGCTTTGGCTGGACGGAGTGCTGTACAGGAAGTGACGGAGTCAAGTATTGTGTTGATTGTCTCTATTCACGTTAAAAAACTAGCAGTGAACAATTTTTTTCAAGAAAGAAGAAATCCTTATTGTCGTATAAGCTGTAAGGTCATAGCTACCCATTCAATGATTTCCCAATTTTTAAGGTTCTATCAAATTGCAAGAGAGTGCATGTACCGGTACAAGATCAATAATTTGTAGTTACTCGTAGTTTTGTATAATTTTGTAAATGTTAAAATTTAGAGAGAGACTTTTAGAAAGTTGCTTTTTAGGCTTTCAACGCCATTTCTACTTTCGACTTACGATCGATGTGCTGCGATCTGGTTTGAGGCCTGAGCTCTAATGAAGAAGGACGTATTTATATACTTAGGAGTGCCCCAATCGCGTTTCGTTGACAAGGAATATACGACTCTGTACATGCTAAAGAATAAATTTATGTATTATTATATCAGTTCAGTACTGCTGATTATCGAAAACATTTTTTATTAACATCGCATTATCGACCACTCGAGCTTGTGTGCGCAGAGCAGTACAATATGCCCGTGGCTATGTCTGATTTTGAGGTTCTGATTTTACCTAAAATTTTTTATACATAGGACAGTTTAACAATGAATTGAAGAATACATAGAGCAATGAGTTAATACATTTTAAAGATTCTTACATTTCGCCAAAAGAAGTGGCCGATGATGTTTGATGAATAAATTGATTCTTTGGTGTCTCTGATTTAAGACTGCACAATTTTTAAGAATGTCGAAGATCGACATTAAAAACTTAAACAAAAAGCAATTGTTTCTGACCTTTTAATGCGTCACTTTTTATTTTCCAGGATTTTATTTTCCAACTCTCGTAGAGTTTACATGCATTTAGCTTATCGTTTAGGAGCAGCCTATGAAACTTCATCTAAATGAAGATATTGGGTTAGTTATAATTTGAATGTTGCAAAGTGACTGAAAACTTTCAAGGCCGTCCAAATACGTTTTTCGATTTTTCCGCTGTAGTGACTTGGGTTCCTTGGCTTCTGCTGAGGGGCGTTATCTGAAAATCTGACAGCAACAAGTTCCCCCCCACTGCAGCTGAGACTTCAAAATATAAAATAAACAACTGCAGAGGCAAAGCGACTAAATAAATTTCAATTGTACGGGCGAAGTTCCACATTTTTAGCTGGATAAATTTCTACGCAATTGACGCAGTATAGAGTTCATTTTGCACATACACCAAAACAGAAATGGGTAGTGCCTTGGCGTTACTGAGCTGCGTCTGCTTATTTGCAATGATGTCAAGTTTTACTGCATCTCAGAGCTCCAGACACCGCGGTAAAGTTAATTACCCAGAAGATCAAATCCAAAGCAGTTTTGTTGTCTTTAATGACAACAACAGCCAGTGCCTCTGCGACTCCGGCCACCCGTCGGGATATGACTTTTACTGCAAAATCTCTCACCGGTTCGAAGTGCCACCCGAATCGGGAGTTCCGTGCTCATTAATTCTTTACAGAGTTGTTTTGAATCTCACGATTGACTGCAGCGGTTGTCACAACTGCGCCACAGTGGATCTTCGGCAGCTGAGCCTAGCGCACTACAAAAATAAGATGACTATTAAGGTGAGTACTTTTAAATCACTGCGGTCCTCATCGCGGTCCATGAAGACCAACCCCATGAGGCATAGAATGTAAAGTCAGGGCCGCTGTACAAGTCTTTCATATCTCTCTATTGCTACCATTGTTACGCATCAGTGAAGACAATTAAGACACATCAAAATTATTCTGGAAGCGCTTACCAATGAGAAAATCACTTATGTCAAAGGTAACATCTTCAACTGAAATAAATGTGCCCAGCTGCTTTTAATAATTCTGAACTATGAATCTGAAATTATTCGATGGGTTTCAGGTGTATCCGCCAGCCGAAGTCTTGATAATCGGTTGTCCAATCAACATCAACGTTGACGCGACTCAGCTGGAGTTGGAGCATGTCGAGCTGCGAGAGGAAATGAAACTGGCGCAGTTCGGAATACCCGAGAAGCCTGGAGTAGGCGGCTACTACACTGTAGAGGTCGCCTACCCGAAGGACTTCAACAAGTCCGACTGCAAGCTGACGTACCTTCACTTGGACAGGGTAGACCTTTATTTCCTTCCCGTGTACATCACGCATCGGTGCACGCATCTGCGCAGCATTCAGATTCGGTACTCGCCAATCACCTGGGTGTCAGTGCAAAACCTCTTGGCTCTGAGAAATATCGACAGTCTGACAATGGCTCACTGCAACATTTCCGAGTTCGGCAGCGACGCACTGCAAGTGACGCTCAATGCATTAGACGAGCTTTTAGCACAGCTGGTCAAAAACAGAACTCGGTTGAATAGCCATAACAAACTTGTTAAAAAGGCTTTCGAGAATCTGAAGTACAGCTACAATGCTTCGGGACGACTAAACAAAGTAACATACCTGTACGACATGATGGACAACGATAACATTGACTTCTCGTTGGTGTTTGGTCATCAGGAGTTTAACGAGAGCGAAAATAAGCAGAACTTGAGCAAACAGGTTCCTTGGGGCGTCGGACTGAGTTACTTGGACCTCAGCTTCAATAAACTCAATGAAATACCCTATTCGCTTAGCCTGCTTGGGAACCTCCAGACTGTCAACCTGAGCCACAACCGCATCTCCGGCTTGTACCGCGACTGGATCTGCTGGCGTCCACCGGTACAAAACGGAACGGGCAAGAACAGACACTGCTACTGGTTTAGGGCCTCTGCGCAGACTCTGAAGGTTTTGGACTTGTCCTACAATAGAATCGAACTGATCGGCGAAATTCAGCCCTGGTATAACGTGAGTAACTAATTTAGTTACTTAGTTAATTTTTTATTAGGGTTTAAGCAATCTGGCGCAACACCTTCAGCGATATCGTCCCACAACTAACGGTTCTGCCCATTCCGCTGACTATTGATGACTATCGAGACAGAATGTACATGCACAGTGGTCCTGACTTTATAATCGTCAGGCATGTGCACTCTCTGTGCCTTGGAGATTGGCGATCAAGGGTGTGAATCACATGACAACCCTTGGCCATTTGAAGGGCCATGATCCTCAAATGAATGTGGTCGGGCACGGAATCGAACCAGCGATCGTTGAACGACACGGAATCGAACCAGCGATCGTTGAACGACACGGAATCGAACCAGCGATCGTGGAACGAGAGTCAAACGGCGTTAACCCTGGAGCTTTCGAGCTCCGTTATTTTGATAGTTCGTGCGTTAAACAAAAGTTAACCCGCAAATCCACACAGCAGCGACAGGAAGGCATAGGCAATTGCTTTTAGTTTTTTATCCTTCCGCCACATTGCTGCTTTGACGATGCAGGTGGGTGGGTGTGGCTTAACCGCAGCCGGGCAGCTTGCAGACATGCGGGTACCTGCAGCTGAACCACTGACAGCCGGCAGTCAGTCCGGCTCGGCCAGTAGCTTCCTGTAAACTTTATCAAACTCCCACCGCAATATATGGGCTGTAGTTGGCGTCAAGAAGTTCGCAGATCTACTGGGTAGCCTCTCAGCTCGCTGGTAGAGACCCGTCGACATTCGTGTAGATGAGCGAGCCGTCCTCAATCTGGTGCTGTAGGATTAGAGCATTACCGGAGATTCATTGGCCGGTGGAAATCTTGCTTGGGTTTCGCAGCTGCTTCTTGAATCACAAGTTGCCGTTCTCATACAAGCGGTCAGGCTCTCGCTTGACTGATTTGCATTGGGCTTGACAAAGTCTCGGATCAGGTAGGCCCGGCTGCTCTTTCTGGCCGACTGACCGCGCTCTATATACCAGCGCAAGATAAATAGGCCTCATGCACACCAGAAGAAAAATCAGTGGGCTCACCTTTAAGTAGGGAGGCAGCAGTCTGGTTCTCGTTGAACTGCCGCTGCAGTTGAGCACGGCGCCGCGTCAGCGCCTTGATTTCCAGCTCTTCGACCTCCATCTGCAGAACCTCGCCAGCAGCGCCCCGTGCCCACCTCGTTCCTTGTGCCCACCTGTTGACAAGTCGGCGATGATTCCTGCATCAAGAGTCGCGCCGGAGCCATCAGAGTCGGCTGTGGGACTTTCAGACTACAAGTGGTGGCATAGCCGTTAGTAGAGCTGTTGTTTGCAGCCTGTGTTTGGTAGACCGCGCTTGGCCAGCTCCGCTCTGAGCTGTCTGGCTGTTAGTAGTGCGCGTGCAATTTCCATGGTTGTTGAAACAGCTAAAGAATGAAAATCAGAGCAATTGCACCATTGCACGCAGTGCCAAGGCAAAGCCTGAAAATACGGGGTTAAAAAAACCCCGGCATGGGGCGAGGGGGAGAGTTGAGAGGAGGGCGCGAGGGGAAAGGGTGGAGCTGACAAACTTTACACTGAGGCCCACGGAGCAGGCTTAGTAGACATTAATGTGGCCGCGCTCGGAACTTAAGCTCGAGAGTCGGCCACGTTACTGCCTTGCTCAGCCCTTACTCAGCCCCTAAGTAAGAGGCGGGGCGGGAGAGCGAGAATCAAAACGAAAGGTTATCAAAGACAAAGTAGAACTAAAATGGTGTGGGATCCTTCATATTCGTTTGTTAAAAATTAACCTGCTAGCCTTACTTGCACACACTGTACTCGTAGTATTTAAAAAGGTGCCTTCCTACATGTTTGGCATTCGCAGGTCCAATTGGCGGAGCTCCATCTCCAAGGCAACCAGATTACCACCATAAACCCGGAAGCGTTCGCAAAGTCCCGCTTAAAAGGCAGCCTTGTTGTTTTGAACTTAGACTATAATAAATTAATGTACTTCTTACTGTCAAGCCTAGAGCGACTGGAGGAGATCAGTATTCAGCACAATCAATTAGGAAACGTCGAGAATGACTCCTTGCCAAGATCTTCTCAACTGCACAGAGTTAAGCTGGCCAATAATTGCATTACTGCGATTGAAACAGGTGCATTCAATAATCTTAAGATGCTGGACTTCATTGACCTCAGCCACAACCAATTGCTTCATATCTACTACGACAGCATGACTATGACGAAGAGAACGACACTGGGCTCCAGAGTGGTGCTGTACGCAAAGAACCAGCAAAATAATTTAGTCTGCGACTGCGGCAGTGTCTACATGAAGACATTCGAAGAGGAGGAGAATTCCCCGTGGGCCGAACATAGCGAATACCATTATCCCGAATTCCGGATGAGGAGATGGACTCAAACTGCACGTTTTTTGATCCTGACAGAGGCAAAGTAAATCTCTCTCTCCGTGAGGCCAAGCAGCAGTCTGTACAATTTCTCTGCAACTTTGAAGGCAAAAAGAAACACAAGCTGCCCAGTAAGAACTGCACGGACCCTACCAAGTGCTGGGTGTACTGCATGGCAGGATGCTCCTGTTATCACAATGAAGACTGGACATTCTTCGACTTACAATGTCAAAACAAATCACTCAGTCTGTCACAGTTGGTTATCGACTATCCAGTAAAGAAAATTGACATGTCAGACATCCACGGTGTCGACAGTCTTCGCCACATATCGTCTGGAACCTTCAAGTGGAAGCCTCAGAGTTTTTCCGCACAGCTGGAGTTTCTGAAATTGAGCAACAGTGGCATTGTTTACATTGAGAACGGGGCCTTTAATTTCGACCACCGCCTAGCCCGGATTGAATTGGATCACAATCGAATCAAGAGTTTCAAAAAAGAGTCGATATGTACTTTCGCGAACAACACCCAAAACATATCACTAAACAACAACGACATGACAACACTTGATGTTGAGATTTTCGATGAGAACTGCTTGCCGAGTCTAATGGACATCACTCTAAGTGACAACCCGTGGCAATGCTCCTGCACTAAAGAATGGCTGCAGTTGCATCAAACGCTTCTGCAGGTCTCTAAAACTACACAAGTTGTGTCCGACTTTCAACGTATGACCTGCAGTGTCGACCAAGACATAATTGACGCCTGTAAGGTCAACAGTCACGATCACAAGTGGAACGTCGTCTGTAAGAAGCTAAAAAACTCAACAGACTATCAATTAGTGAGTGATGAAGGCAGACTTGTCAAAGTGTGCGAGCTCATAGCGGACTCGGCAGCACAGCAGCGAAAGCAGACCGTCCGGATCGTTCTGACATCAGCATTTGGTCTCGTGCTGCTCGGTCTCGCGATGCTCGCTGTCCGCCGTCGACACCGACTGCTGGCCGTGGTTCGAGTCCTCATCCTCCTCAAGTACCAGAGCAGTCGGCGACTGCAGCATCAGGCATCTCGCGACTCGCTGCCGTACGACGCGATGCTGTGGGCGTCGGACAGAGACCAGGACTGTCTGGTCGACGTGCTGAACTGCGTGCGCAGCGCCTCGGGCGGAGACGAGCTCGAGCTGTGCGTTCCGGAGAGCTTCCTCTACTCGGACCTGTGCTCCTGTCCGCTCACCTACTTTGACTGTCCAGCTGAGGGAGCCAAGTTCAGCGGCAAAGTGGTGGTAGCTCTGACCGAGAGGTTCCTCGACACCCAGTACCTGGCTCTGTGCCAGGTGATTCGAGAGCTCGACAGCGTGGGTCGGAATCCGTTCAAGGACATTGTGTTTCTGCGCCTGAGCTCGCGCAGAGTGTCGCTTCAGCGCCAGAGACAGCTCGGACCTGAGGACGTGGAGGCGTTCCACACTCTGCAGAAAATCCTCGCAGGGAGCGACATCGTGTACAAATCGGTGGACTGGGAGTACCGACTCATCGAGCGCATTCGAAACCGAGATCCGGCCGCCGTTCTCGTGTTTGATCAGTCAGTGGTTCCAGAGACTACCACAGCTGCGGCGCTGGCAACCGTTGGCACTGAGAGTTCAACAGCGGCTGAACCTAAAGAGCTGGTAGATCTAACTTCTGATGAGCAGCCGCTGGTTGTCGACGTTGATCAGACGATGGATTTTATGCGTAAGAATTAATCAATTCTTCCTGAATAGCAAGCGCAACTACAGTTTTGCTTAGAATACAGTTTAAGCTTATCAATTTGTTTTCAGTAATGCTCGCATTTGGCGAATTAAGTTGGAACAGAAAAATATCAATGTCAGTGTCTTTTAGTATAATTACTTACCTATAGGAAGCCGCATCATTCTGGGCACGATTCGGGACTGGCCGCCGTTCCACTCGGACAAAATGCCGGAGGTCTTCATCCTGTCCGCTCTGGAGTCCGCCTCTGACTCCGAGTCTCGAGCCGACCCAGCTTCGAGCTCAAACACCGTCGTCGAGCTCATCGTTCGTCGCCTCCCTGGCGTTCGGCTCGGTACCAACGACGCGGTCCTGGCTGATCGCTGGCCTGAAAACTTCGAGGGCGCCTCGCAAGCCGGCCGCATCAACAGCTTCATGATGAAGCGAACTCGCCAGTTCGTGCTGCTGCTCAACGACGGCCTGCTCAGTTGGTTCAGAGACGAGGCCGAGCTGCAGTGCGAGTTCCAAGCCTTCCTCGCTGCGAACTCGTTCAGACGCCGCCTGCTGGTAGTTCAGGTTGGACAGGTGAGACTCTCGCAATCAGCTGAGTGAGCAGGTCTGAGTTTTGTGTAGCTCTGTAAGAGTGAGACAGCTCTGCCTCACTGCTGTGTGAGTGAGACATACAGTATCGATCCCCATTCACTCGCAGGTGGACAGCCGGTCAAGAGCTCGCTACCGGGCATTGGCAAATCAGCGACTCGACGGTGGAGGAGAGTCCGGGCCGGCGACGAACTGGTTCGACATGAGCGCGGAGGACCGCGACGTCGAGGCGCTGGGACTGTGGCTGGACGTCGCGCTGTACAAAAAGTGATGTCTTGAAACATTGAAAATTTTGGAAATTTTTGATTAGCGACTCTTATTTATTAGAATTAGATACAAGCGTATTACTACTTCCGAGCAATATCGTAATTAGTAAATAATTTTAGCAAAATTTTATTATGCTTCACTATCAAGATGATCGATATTTTCCAAAAACAAAAACCTAAATTTCATGTAAATCATGATGGATCGCGCAATGAGAGAAGCTAGCAAAGTGGCCGCGCGAAGCAAATATATTAAAGTAAGCTCATCTATTCCTTGGTCAGGTCAACTTCCGTGAAATCTCTTACTAAAAATTTGGATACTAAAGTCAATCTCGAACTCGTGATAGACTGTCGGCTGGTATTTACTGCCGTTTTATGGACGTCTCTTTTAGAAGCATCTATCCACTACCCAAGTCTACCCACGTTATGCTATAAGCCTCAGAAATAGAAAGCCCTTTGCTTATACGATTGTTTTCGTCTATTAAGGTAAGTGGAATAGGTGAATGTGCATGCACATTTGGTGTTAGTGCATGCATGCTGGAGGTACTGTACATTTACTGAACCGTTTTACAAGCCACGTTAAATGGGGCATTCTGTTTTTTAGCTTCTAAGAAAATAAACGCTGAATAAGTGTACGCGCACCGAAAGCAAAGCTGGAGTATGTGGCAATGAATCGCCAGGTCACCATGACAACTGAACTATTCAAGTTCGATCCCCGAAGTCAGTAAGAGAAAAATTCTTGCTTTTCAAATGGAGGAAGCAAAGAAACCCACTAGCAGGCACAAATTGACAGTAAAAGTTCACAGTTTAGATGCTTTGGCCAAGTATGATTCTGCAAATGTAATTTTTTAGCAAAGAATGTATTCGAAACAGCTTTTTTTAGGAATAAAATGACCAGTAAACGTGTGAGCAATTTTTCTCCATTAATTTTGATTTGTATCAATGATTGGTTTCAATTTATTTTTTCTACAGAACAACCCAATACAAATGATTTGTACAATTAAATGATTTACAAACAGAAAAGAACATTTTGTTGAATAACTAGTGAAGCATTGGCAATTGCAAAAAACAGCGAAAATTATTTTTTTGAGAATAAAAGTGTTAAACGAGTGTTTTTTATTTCGTTATTAAGCATTATTTTGAACATAAAATAAAATAAATAAATAGAAGATGGAAATAAATAAAGTACGAGCCGTATTTTAGCGCTGCAGAAAGTAGTTACCGCTCTATAAATACTTAACCACATTGATGTCTTATAGCTCTGGGTCGTTCCTTTTTCACCCGTTTTTTATTAAGAAAGTTTCTATTTTTCACCGGCATTTATGAAGCATAAGGCACAGTATGGTGGTTTTCTAGCTACGTAGCCATACTACCAACGTAACTATCGATCATACTCGTAGTAGCCCTCCGACTTAGTGGGAAGCCCAATAAACACAGAAGAAATATAAAGCGATTCGGGACATGGATGCATTGATCTTAATTATAATTTTCTAATTGCAACGCAAAGGCACTAATCAAGTTATTTAAAGTCTTTTGCATTGGTCCATCTATCTAATTGCAGCTATTTGTTGACCTGGTATCGTTTTTCTTAATTGTTAACTGGTATTTCCAAGGCTGGCAGAAGATTATCATTGATTCTAAATGAATCAGCAGTACAAAAGTATACTTACACTGCTGTAAAAGTATAGCTGCTGTAAAACTACAGCACAATTCTAGTAGGGCGACGAGAATTACCCACACAAACTAAAGTCGTCTGAAGTATTCTACTCATTGTGACATACCTATTGGAAAAAATAATCTCCATACATCCATTTTTTGTACTGCTTATTACTGTAACAGGTGGGCTTTTATCAAACGGTTCCGGTGGTAGCCACTAAATTCCACCGCTAAGACACCAATTGTAAAAGGTCCTTGATCGTTAATAAGTCTGCACTTTGCTAATCCCACCGTCGCTACCAAATGTAAACGGTCTTTGATTAAATAAACTTGACGGCTTGGCTAGCAGATCCCACCGCAAAGACACCAAGTGTAGAAGGGTTGATACTCGTTAATAAATTCACGTTGTTAATCCCAACGCTGTTTCTACCAATAATATTAATTCCGGTGCAGAGCTCAATGGACCTCCTGTCGCGAGTGCCCTATAATTTCCTATGGGCCCTATGGTCCGCGGAATTATAATTTTTCTCTGGGCCTCGTGGTTCCTAGAGTCTTTGTTTGTCGGCAGACTATGACTCTCACGCACTCTAGCACTCTGATGATTCAGTATCTGACCTTGCTCAGACGGACCTCTTGTCCGCGAACTCTTAGTGAGCGGAGTGACTGGTTCCTCTATTTCCGGGTGGACAAGAGTCCCAAATAACTTTAACTTTCGGTAGCTTTCCGAGAATTGGCCTAAGGCTGAACTGCTTATTTTGCACCAGTCGAAGAGCGGTACCCTGAGATGGTCTGATAGAGCAATGCCAATAATTTCTTGATAAGTTACGTTCCCCAATGTATCGATAATCAATTCCCAAACTAAATATGTCACGAAAGGTAGTTCGCTGCCACCAATCGAAGCTATGATTAAAATGACTGAGCCAAAACCGCTATTAAAGCAGATTTGAATAAATTGAATTAGCGCTTGAACTTAAATTGAACATTAATTTAACGAACATCAATTGTAATTATTAAACGATAAATTAGCAAATATTGGAACTAGCGCACCAGCAGAAAATGATAATTTACCTTAACAAAATTAAAAGACAAAAACACAAAGATAAGCTCGGCCTCCTGTATCCTTACTAACACAGTCTGTTAGAGCTAAGATTTAGTTTGGCTAACCTAACTTAGTACTTAGGAGCAGTGCTCAACTAAGACTCAATAGTTACTAATAACTAGCCATGAACTAATAGTTTGTCAGGCACACCGGGCCGATCTTACAAGGCAATACTACACTGGAGCACACAGTCCGGGCTACGAGGCAACTCTGGGCCTACAAGAACAAGCGCGGAAAAAGAGCGAGGGTCAAGAGCGCGAGCGTTCAAATTCAAATTGGTGCGCGCGGTATTTATATACCCGCAGAATGAGTGCACTAAAACAACTGGTAGGCCTCTTGGCACAACGTTACAGTAACCTATTAGTTTTCGCATGTGCAAGAGTTCCCAGTGAATCAATTGCGCACGTTAGTATTCTCACTTGAGTCATTAGTAATAAATAATAATTCGCGTAATTACCGATGAATTTCAGGAGCCCTACCACATTACCTTAGGTATAAGTACCAGAATGCGATACTTCTGAATTTGAGTCAGAATAAATATTTGAAGATCGGCCTCCAAATTTTTTTCTACGAATCGCAAGTGCAGCGTACGCCCTGATATACTGCTAATTCTTGTTTTGTAAAAGGTTTTCTTTATTCACTCTAATTTTGGATGCGATAATCATAAAAAAATATTATGTAAAACATCTTTATTTGAGGAATAACAGCATGTTTAACTCTGGATCAACACATGTTTTATGGTTTTTCAAAAAGGAATGTTTGAGCACTTTTTAATTGGTGGTTCTTTAAAATTAGAAAGGACCGGTAACTGAAGTACCGGAATTGTTACTATCCTTGGAACCGGAAGTTACTTAACCTCCGCCTAACACTGTTTAAATAAATAAATAAATAAAATTGTTTCGATTGGGAAAAATGTTGTTAGTAGCTACAATGCCGAGTAATGCAATCAATCGGTTTACAACTGATCGAGAGAGTCGATGAGTAGAGCTTAGAAAACATGCAAACGTTAAGTAAGTCATATTTCATTTAAAGGCTCGGCTCTCCAAAATCGCAGAGGCTGATCAAAAACTTACTCAGCAATTTTCTCGTAGCCATTATGATCGTTGCTTTCGTTAATACCTGGGGGCGGCATAATATTTCGTTTCTTCTCTAGCGGAATACCATTCCTGTTTGATGGTTCACTGAGCTCGGAACCTGCGTCCGTGCGGTCCACGGCCGCCTCCAGATAGGCCATATTGATTTTAATCACCTGAAGCTCGGCCGCTTGTTGCTGCGTAGCTTCATTCTGGGACGCCTGGAGCTCTTCCACTTGTTTCTGGATGGCCTGGAGCTGTACTGCTAACTTCTGAGCTCCCTCATTCTGGGCCACCAGCTTCTGAGTAGTTTCATTCTGGACAGCTTTGAGTTCTTCCACTTGTTTCTGGATGGCCTGGAGCTGTACTGTTAGCTTCTCAGCTGCCTCATTCTGGACCACCTGCTTCTGAGTAGTATCATTCTGGGCCGCTTGGAGTTCCTCCACTTGTTTCTGGAGCTGGTCCTGAAGCTTTTGCTCATCACAAAGTCCAAGGTCTACTTCAAGACTTTTGGCTACACTTTCAATATTCATACATGACATCTCCTGAAAATTTTCAAGCTGAGCTCTTAATTTTTTCTTGGAGGAGACAAGTTTTGCTTTAACTTTCTGAATTTCCTGCGCCGCTTTCACTAGCTGGCCAACTTCTTTGTATGTATACCACGAAAGACCCACGACGGCTGCGATTCCGGCTGCAGCTGGCATTATTGTAGTCGTCACAACAGAAGCAGTTCCAACAACAGCGGCTGCAGAAACTGTCAGAGCAGTCTCAACTGGCTGAGAAGCTAAAGCTACAGCAGCATTATCGGCAGCAGAAACTGCCAGAGCAGTCTCAACTGGCTGAGAAGCTAAAGCTACAGCAGCATTATCGGCAGCAGAAACTGCCAGAGCAGTCTCAACTGGCTGAGAAGCTAAAGCTACAGCAGCATTATCGGCAGCTGAAAAAGCCAGAGCAGTCTCAACTGGCTGAGAAGCTAAAGCTACAGCAGCATTATCGGCAGCAGAAACTGCCAGAGCAGTCTCAACTGGCTGAGAAGCTAAAGCTACAGCAGCATTATCGGCAGCAGAAACTGCCAGAGCAGTCTCAACTGGCTGAGAAGCTAAAGCTACAGCAGCATTATCGGCAGCAGAAACTGCCAGAGCAGTCTCAACTGGCTGAGAAGCTAAAGCTACAGCAGCATTATCGGCAGCAGAAACTGCCAGAGCAGTCTCAACTGGCTGAGAAGCTACAGCAGTATCAACGGATGTGGCAGCGCAATTTATTAATTTTTCTACAGGCGCAGACGAAGAGGTAGCGACTGTTGGATTGGAGCTGCTCGACCAAAAAGTTGAAAAACTCAAAGGCCAAGCAAAGTAGATGTAGCCAATGGTAAAGGCTGCGAGTGCTGCTGCGCCCCCATATCCCAACCATCGACGCCAACTCGCACGATTTTCTAGGACGTCTTCCTGATCTTGGAGCGCTTTGATGAGCTGCTCAAGCACTTTGTCTGCTCTTTCTAACTGCTGCTGGAAAAACCTCATTGAGTCCGCGATACCTTCGACAAGAATTTTCGACTCCTGCAGTTTGTTGCTAATAACTGCCGCAGTAGTCTTCTTTGTTTGGACGGATTTTCGTGAATCTCTTTTAGAAAATACGGTGAGTTTGAGGTCGGATTCAATTGGCACGTGATGTTGCTTCATAGCTTTCATACTGGAAGAAATAATCTTAATTTCCTTCACACCGTTCTGCAGATGAAGCAGTAGTTCCTCATAGTTGCCATCTCTTGGTGTACCAGATTCTTCTTTTGCAAGTAGCTTCAGCGACTGATAAAATTCATCAATAAACTTCTTGGTTTCACTTACAGTCGCAGTTGCTCTGGAGATCTCGCGGTTTTCGTTATGCACAGCGCGCAAACACTTCTTGAGATTTTTCAACTTTTTTGGATTGTCTGACATGTCATCAAAC
Organism: Macrostomum lignano; assembly: GCA_002269645.1. NCBI lineage: Eukaryota > Metazoa > Platyhelminthes > Macrostomidae > Macrostomum > Macrostomum lignano. The sequence continues at coordinate 262,158 of NIVC01000555.1, read as the reverse complement.
GTCAGCAGTTAGTAGCTTCAGTAATAGTAACAATTTTTTAACTTAGCTTATTTATACTTATTTATAATTAAAAATTATGTAGATTTATTAGTTAAAAACTTTGAAATCGTGTAGGCATTCCGATGAAGCAACCTGTCTGTAAAAATTTAGTTACTTATTTTAGCGGATTTTCCTCGGCAATTCCATGGAAAAACCGCAGAAAGGAGTCGCGGTGAAATTTCCGCGGCAATTCCGCAGGCTTTTTCTGGAAAAGCACACATTGAACAAGTTTTTTCATCATGCATATGCCGCGCTGCTAATGCTTTTTGTCTCATAAATCTAACATGTAATTTCTGTATTAGCTACATAAAGAATACCGTTAACTGGATACATTGGTATGAAGTTCCTAATGTCAATTTCGAAAAAGTACCTTCATCGTGACAACATCTCTTTAAGTTCTGACAATGTTAGATTGTGTAGCACATGACTGCCGAATTAAATGAGTAATCACGATATACATGTATATTGTGTTAAATTACTTCTTGCCAATACGCGCTCACGAGCCGTTTAAGCGGGCTTTTAGCGTTTAATGCACGCTGGAGCTGGATCGTACATGTATTACAATGCATAAATATACGAGCTATTACACACTGACAAGGACTATAGACACTCGTGAGCTTCGCAATATGCTTTTACCATAGCCCAAGCGCAAGCCGCTAGCCCAGTTACGATGGAAACCGTGGTGTTTTTTGCAAGGTTGCTAGAGCAGGACGAATTGTCTTGGTCGAATCTCTGCAGTTCCGCCGTGTGACTTCTGAAGTCAACAACCGTGATGAGCCGCGTCTTTACTGGCGCCCCTGCACCCAGTACTGAGTGCAAACACAACACAAAATGCACTGTTCTTAGCTTGTAGAAGAGTCCGTGCGGAGTATAATGCCCAGCCCACAGTTTACAAGCCTAATGCATAAATACCAGAACAGCGCGCGACTGAAAATGAATTCAGACTATATTGTTTATCAGATCTTTAACTAGATTACGCTTATCTTAAATGTACAGAAAATAGTTTTCTTTCCTTCAGCGGAGTTAATTTAATTTGATACGAGCGTATATATTGTCTATTGCAGCAATTTTAAAGTTACAGAACAGATTAAGTAAAATAAATTGATATCCGGGTGTACTCTGTAAGTTGAACTTGCAACACCTAGGCTTGAAACAATCAAGCGACAATGTCCAATCAAAGTGAGGCATCGGCTGAGATGGCAAAAAATCTGGCATGCTGGAGCATAGTGCTGGACGCCACTCACAAGGTCGCCGAAGCTGTCAGGCAGATGGAGACGATAAAAGAAGGCCTACAGGACCTTCACGTCCGATGCGAGCAAATAACGGAGCTCGATTCGATTAGTTTCCAACTAGGCAAGGAGAAGCTCAAAGAATGCAAGACGAAAATCGACGAGCTAAGCCGAACTGGAGTTCCGCTAAAGGAACAGCATCAGTTTGTTGAGAAGTGCCTGACGCGGATGATCAAATCTGGCAAGATCACGGAAGCCGACGTCAGTGAAATTCAGACTCAGCTGGACAACTCTATTGCCATCTCGAAGCAGCACCTGGAGGAGATGAAGAAGTTCCTAGTTAGCATGGAGAAGCTACGGGAGTTTTTCTCTAGCACAATCGCCGAGGTCGAGAAGGAGTCAAGCGAGTCCGACAAAAAAGCTACGAATTGGAAACGGTGGGGCTACGGCCTAGCCACGGCATTGTCTGGAGTTGCTGCCATCCTTGGCCTCTCCTGCAGTTTCATTGCTGCTGCAGCTGGTGGAGCTACTGCCTTGGGAGTTACAGCATTCGGACGGCTTACGTAACCAAACTGAGCTCCAGCGAGCTGACAAAGAAAGCGGGGGTGCTTAGTGAGGCTGCTGCCGCTCTCCAGACCTGCCACCGCGCACTCGAAGCCCTGGAGCGGCAGGCGCGCCTGGGACCGATCTCGCTCAACGAGGAGCTCATCGACTCACTGCAACACGTGCTCCAAGTTTACAGCATGGTGCACAAGAGAGACCAGGAGATTGACCAGCTCAGGCTGGAAAACATCCAACTGGCGGCAGAACGCGAGCTAATCATAACCAAGGAGCGAGAAAAAGACGAAGAGATGAAGAGTCTTAAGATGGAGCTGGCCAGACTCAGGTCACGAGACGATTCGTCCTGACAAATATACTTCGCAGTTTGGTACCTTGCCGCCGTGTTGACTGTAATTAAGGGCGTTTAAACTACGTAGTGGATCCTTACTCACTATTTTACTACTTAAATGTACTCTTAACCCTTTGGAAGCAATTTTATTTATGAGCATTAGCTAGATTTCCCTGCATTCAATCAATTTTCGAATATTACCCAATATTCATTATAGGGGGATTACAAAGTCAGAATCAACAAACTTAGCAACCAATAGAAATTGATCAAGGGGAAATTACTCCTGATTTTGAGGAACCCTTCTTATTTGTTCATCCATATGCTAGCAAAATTCCCACATTTATAATTGATTCTATTTGGTGTACTAATTACTCGTACATTAAATATGACTATTACTGACAGATACTAAAAATAACGCCAGGATATGTATACCTCGCAATTAAAGCTGCGAAAAAAGTAGAGCGTCTACTATTTTCAGTATTTTGTCTGCCCAGTGTCGCCAAAATTTAATGTGGCAGTAAAAATTTCCTTGCCTTTCTCGGGGTTTGCGGCCTCAGGAGCATTTGGGGGTTAACCCCCCCCCCCCCCCAACACTGATGGGACGCCAGGCGTGCCATGGGTCTCATTTAACCATACACTGAGAATACGTGTCTATGGCCTAGATGGTTTAGCATAAACTAGCAATCTGGTGCGGCCCCCCTTCGGGGCGCCCAATAAGAAAGGAGCAAAAATAGTTCATGGAAAACAATAAAAAAGCACACCAATTCCTTCTTCACTTTTAAAAATCACCTTATTCGTCTAAAATTGTCACGGACAAAGATGTTTGCAAAGTGAAAGAATCACTTTTTCTCTAAAGTTAACAAACAGACAACAAAATATAGTTTCCCTAAATAGAAAGTATTCCATGTTATTTTTGTAATTTTTTACCTACATATTTGACTGCAAGTACAGGATAGATAGCAAAAACTTTAAAAAAGGACAACAACAAAACAAAAAACAATTAGGTAAACAATATTTAATGCATTGATGAGGCATTAAGGAGGAGTGTTTTGAATTTCATATTCTGAAGGTAATTAAGTTTTGCACCGTACCACCAGTGCAACTACTGTGCTGCTGCAGTGTGCCAATTCTGAAAGCATGGGACGGCACACAGCCCGGGCTCTCCTGCGCAACCAGCGCATACGAACACCGTTCTCTTGGCCACACCATTGCTGTAGCAGACTCTGCATTGCTTTGTCGGCCTCGCATTGGCATCTGTCGGCAGCAGCTTCGATGGCGCGTGCTATGAGACGGCCCTGCTCTTCGGTGTATTCAGACGTTTGCCCCGGCCTGTCTGCTCCATGAGAGTGCGGATCGCAGCTTCCAAAAGTTCAACGAATTTGATATCGCTTCCTTCTTGGCAATTGCAGATCCAGGCATTGCGAACCAACTGAAGCAAAATGTGGAACCCGAGCTTCTGGTGCCAGCTGTAGGTTCTTCTCCCCGCACTGTAAGGCTGCAGTGCTGCGTCAAGGCGATCAACGCCTCCCATGTTCTTATTGTACTGCAGCACCGAATTCGGCTTTAAAACTGACTCCTCCGCTCCGCCTCGGATCACTTGCCTCACTTCCGTGCTTTCAGCAACACCGTGCGTGTCCAACAGGTACACAGTTTTGCGACCGCTTGCCTTCCTGTCTACCAGCTTGACTCCGAGAACATCGCCGCGGCGCATCTGGGAGTGACTGATGGGTTGCAGGGGCAGCAATTTCAGCTCATTCGGCGCACCTCAATTGGGCCTCACCGTCCCAGTCAGTAAAGTACTGCGTTCCAGCAGAAACTGCGCCAGACGGAGCGATGTGAACCAGCTGTCACAGAAGACCTTGTCCCCAGGTCCAGCAATTTTTTACTCAATTCGACGATCTTCTCGCTCATCGACAAACTACCGCAGTTTAATATATCTCCAAACTTGTCGTTATCCTGCTTAGCAGCATGTAAGTCGTACATGAAAGTTCCACAGAAAACCTGTCGAAGCTTTCGTCAAGCAGTAGACCTTGATGCCGAATCTGGCACGCTTGTTGGGCATGAACCAACATGAGCCTGCCCTTGTACTTGACCAGTTCTTCATCGACAGACACCTCTTGACTTGGGCTGTAATTTGCTTGGCAAATATTGCAGGCAATATTAAGAAAAGGTCTAATCTTTTTCAAGGAGTCCTGGTGGTTGACGGTGGTGCAGTCGTAAAATCGAAGGCATGATCATATCTGCACAAACCGATCCCTTCCAAGGCAATGTTCTTTCTGGGAGTATTCGCCACCGTAGAAGTCACCCGTGGACCAGTAACATGTGCATTTCGGGCTTCTTCACAAGACCCATGTACAGAACGATTGCTAGAGACTTCTTCACCTCATTGTCGGTACACGGTCTCCAAGTTGATAGCAAATTGGGAAGAGATCCGTCCTGATCTTCAGCTGTCAAATGTTGAAGCTCCATGTCAGCTCGGGCGTTGGTCCAGATGCGAATGGCAGACACCAGATCAGCGGTGAGAAAGTGCTGCAGATAGAATTGCACCTGGGTCCATTTTACCTTCAGAAGCTTGTGCTTGAATGTCCGGGTTCAGGCCAGGCACAGCGAGGAATTCGGGCAGATCGCTGAGACGCGAATCTTCACCATCTTGAGCAGCTGTCCATTCATTCTCGTTGACAAACTCGACTCTATGCCCGCATTACTCATGCTTCTGGATTACTCTCACCATCTTCCTCGTCCAGCAACTCTTCATCGACACTCACATATTCACTGTCGCTGCCATCGTTGGTGAAAACAGGGAACCTTCCATAATTGCAATTGCGGCCTCGTCAATGCTGTTAGCCATTTTAAGTCTCGCGAGAGTTGACTTAATTATACAGTAAAGTTCGAAAAGTTTGTGTTATCAGGAAAAATTGCTGCATGATTCTGAACTGTTTTTACAATAGACAACTTTAAAATAAACTGTAGCCGTAAATTGACACAGTGCTCTGAGGTAGTGGGAAAGAGATTGAAGCCCCATGGTATGCGTGGCGTGCCATCCTTCAATAGTGACTGTGTGTCGAAAAAAGCTACTGGTTTTAAGAATTAGCAACAAGCATTCAACTCGATGTACACAAGTCAACACAGGACTGACGAAACTCAGCCTAAGGGGGGGGCAGGTCCAATCTAGCTCAGTCAATAAGAGAGCAGTAAGGAGAGAAGTTAAAGTTAGACGGACGAAACTCAGCCTAGGGGCAGGCCCAATCTAGCTCAGCCAATAAGAGAGCAATAAGGAGAGAGGTCAAAGTCAAACGGACAAAACTTTTTTAAACAATTCCAAGTCTGAAGCAGTCTGAAATAGGTAAAAATAGGATAAAAAGAAAAAAATTAACTTGATCTTGCTTGTAGAAAGCCGGAGGCAATTATCGCAGACTCAAAAACTTTAAACACAAATAACGCTAATTATACTACTGAAAAGAGCAGATTCGCGAGCGAATTTTTTGGTTGGTATTTCAAGCTATTCTGATACCTGTGCTATTTTCCTAGCTTAAAAATGAACAATCAGTCGGAAAATATAAGTAAATTAATGTATAGCCCCGTTTAAACGAAAACAACGCAAGCTTCAAAACTAGCAATAGAAGCAAACTTTGATTGTAGTTCGTTTTTATTTGTTATTTTAACTTCAACTTAAACTGATCGCGCCCAACAGAAAGCGGCAGTCTACCACTAGATACTGGAAGCAAAAAACATTAGAAATAGCAAATAGGTTGGTAAACGGAAAAGCAGTTCATATAAAGCCTTTGAAAATCCAAGGGTAGAACACGGAGATAGCTGAATATGTTTAATGAGAATAGACTATATATACTACTAATGAGTGCATAGGAAAAATAACATGCCTAATGACAGCGAAAAAAATGAAAAATACGTACTTTAAACTACTAACAGTTACAAGTAGCTAGTGTCGAATTTGCTGTCTAGAATTTAGGATTCTTTTTATGCAAAAAGAATGCAACGATAAATACTAATATGAAAGAGACTTTGGATTTAAACATATACTTTGGAGCGCTACTTGTGATTGAATAATATTTAGAACACGTTAAGACCGCCGTGCTGTTACCGGGATACTGCGACAGACATTGAATAGATAAATTAGAACCAGGAAGCAGGAAGTAATGACTGACTGCATAAGGAGTGGCTGAAAATAGACAAGTATAGAGACATGGCAAGACAAACAGAAAAGTTTATAAAAAGATACAGAAACAGAGAGGGAGACAGAGAGGGAGACAGAGAGGAGACAGAGAGGGAGACAGAGAGGAGACAGAGAGGGAGACAGAGAGGGAGACAGAGAGGGAGACAGAGAGGAGACAGAGAGGGAGACAGAGAGGGAGACAGAGAGGGAGACAGAGAGGGGGACAGAGAGGGAGACAGAGAGGAGACAGAGAGGGGGACAGAGAGGGAGACAGAGAGGGAGACAGAGAGGGAGACAGAGAGGAGACAGAGAGGGAGACAGAGAGGGAGACAGAGAGGGGGACAGAGAGGGAGACAGAGAGGGAGACAGAGAGGGAGACAAAGAGGAGACAGAGAGGGAGACAGAGAGGAGACAGAGGGAGACAGAGAGGGAGACAGAGAGGGAGACAGAGAGGAGACAGAGAGGGAGACAGAGAGGAGACAGAGGGAGAAGCAGAGAGAAAGGCAGAGTCAGAGGTGCTGAGTGTAGGAACACGAACAGTGATAAACTGCCAAGTTACAAAACGCGGAGACTCAGCCAACTCAAGTGCCTAGCAAGCCAGCAAGCGGTTGTCACATTTCCTCCACACTAACCGAGCGTTGGAATTCCGGCTTGACGCGGAACGCGGGCCCATGGCCGGGCACCACCGCCTGCGACTTGTGCAGAATTCGCTTGCGCTGGTCGGTCTGCACCTCCGAGTTGGCTGACCGGCTCATCCACTGGGCGTCGCCGTCGGCATTGAAGTCGGCCTCGGATTCGAACAGGTCGCCCGCCACGGCCACCTGCGGGAATGGCGTTGCGAAGGGGAATTGCTCAGGTGGCTGTAAGGAGTCAGAGGAGAATTGCTCAGGTGGCTATAAGGAATCAGAGGGGAATCGCTCAGGTGGCTATAAATGAGTCAGAGGGGAATCGCTCAGGTGGCTATAGAGGGGAATCGCTTAGGTGGCTATAAGGAGTCAGAGGGGAATCGCTCAGGTGGCTATAATGAGTCAGAGGGAATCGCTCAGGTGGCTATAAGAAGTCAGAGGGAAATTTCAGAGGTGGCTATAAGGAGTCAGAGGGGAATCGCTCAGGTGGCTATAATGAGTCAGAGGGGAATCGCTCAGGTGGCTATAGAGGGGAATCACTCAGGTGGCTATAAGGAGTCAGAACGGAATTGTTCAGAAAACAAGGCAACTTATTAGAAGTAGCCATGACAGATAGCAGAAATATGTAAAGAAAAGCCCGCGTTTATATGAACTACATGACTAGGCGATCAAAACAGATTGAAAAAATAAACACCTATAATTTCGTACCGTTATCTCGGACTCTCCCTCAGCCTTCATGGCCTCAAACAGCGGCCCCGAACTGGTCCTAACCAGCACGGTGACATCGTCGGACGAGTGTCCCGGCGTGTGTACAATCCGGACAAACTCGTCCAACTCGTAGGCGATGCCGGACCGAAAATCGTGGGCCAGAAATCGATCAGGAGATTGAGCAATATCGCAGCCGACAATCATGAGTTTGTTAGGACAGCCGGTTGAGAACATGGCCAGATTGCCGATGTGATCCACGTGACCGTGCGTGCAGATCACCATGCTGATGCTGGAGGCTGAGAGGCCGCGAGCAGTCAGCAAGTTGGTTAGCAGGTCGGCCTCCCAGGGACCGCCAGTGTCGATGAGGATGTGCTGGTTGGCTCCGCTAACCAGGGTGATGGTGCATGCGCTGCGCTCGTCTGAGCTGTAGCCAGCTCTGAGCACCTCGACTGAGTATGGCGAGGCCATGCATCAGTTTTTGGTGTGATCAGGTTTGTTCTTGGCGATGATGCTCATGAGTCATGGTTATGATCAGACTAGCTCATGGTAAGCATGCTGAAGGTGTTTATGCTTATTATGATCAGGTTTATTTATTCAATATATTATTAGATTTTAAGCACAAAAATAAGGTCTAGAATGCATATAAATATAATATTTTTTAATTCAATTTAATCAAGAAATTTAAAATAGATTACTAAACTTATTTAATATATTGACTAAAAATATCCATTTATTTTATTTAAAGGTTATTTAAAGTTATTTGATATAAAACTTGATAAAAAAGACATAAATGTTTCTCAATATCATTTCAAAATTCAATATACATACATAGTTAGAAATTGCATATATATTATATACCAATGTCAAAAATGCTAATGCACCTTTGCAATAAAACCTCAGATAGGTATACATTTTCCCTGATAACAATAAATAATGAATAAGAGAATAAATATTCACAATAGGCTAGACATAGACCTATATTGTAACCAGATAAAAAGTAGCCGCATTATTAAAGTAAAAAAGAATGCAAATACACAAATATATATTTTTTGAAATTAGAAATCTGACGAAGGCTCACATTTCACAAATTGTGTGCTAATACCAATACCAACGTATAATGATAGCTAAGTCTAGTCTATAGTCAAATTGATGTAGCAAAACTATTTTAAGTGATAAGGTTACATGACCCTATGGCATGCCCCGACGCATTGCCCTGGGTTAAGAGTAAAGACATTTATAAATACTGTGCGAGAGTTTTCTAGAGCTTTCTAGAATTTTTTCTTAGAATTTTCTAATTTAAAAAAATCAACCCATCAGTATCGCGTATCAGTATCACCTAGGATTAACCCCTAGTGAAGTTTTAAAAACGTATAGGAGCTTTATATCCATACATACTTGCAAATACTGGATAGCTTAGCTATTTTAGAGTATGTTGATAGTTGTTTAAATACGTCTAATCATCTGGTTTCACAGACAGACATGTTTAAACAACAAAAATTTTATTGTCGGCCGACATGCACAGGCCCAAGCAGCGGCAGCCGCAGGGACACACAGACACGTCGACTGGCGCTTTATGTAATATGTACGCATTGTTGTGTCACACAAGTAAATTCTCTAAGCACTCGTCTCTCTGCTTTTCAACAAGCTTTAATAAAGGTGCAGGCTCTAGCTAGTGATGCTACCTAAGATAAGAGGCTAAGCCTAAGTGTAGAGACATAGACTTACCCCAAACAAAAAGTAGTGTAAGTAAGGAAGCACGCAATTGTAATGTAAGTGCAAGTCACGCTATTCGCTGCAAATGCCATTCTAAGTTTCATTCTAAGTGCCATTCTAAGTTTAATTTTGATGACATTTTATTTTAGCTAGGCCCTATTAGGTCTAAACTAGGAGTAGGCCTATTGCCTTTTGTCATTTTGAACTGCTTATTAGGCCTCACAGGCAACACATACCAATATACAGTGGCGGATCCAGGATTTTTAAAGTAGAGTAGAGGGGGTAGTCCCAGGCAGATTGGCCCAGAATAAGCTTTAAATAATCCAAAAATTGCAATGCTCCCCTTTTTTATACAAGTTTAGCCATGGCAAAAGAGGGAGGAGGTGGCTGCCTCCCCTGCCCCCTCTGGATCTGCCATTTCCAATATATTTTGTAATAAAAATATAATAGCCTAGGCCTAATAGATTGCACACTGTAGAACTTAAGTTCTAAATAATCTCAAAATTTTATAATGCAGTATTAGCATTATAGGCCTTTTCGCCCCTATATTTATTAGGCCCTATATTGAAAGAAATCCATAAGACCTATTTATGTAAAATATAAGCCACATGACTTGGGATCAAGAATAAAAGCTGTTAAGGACCTAGCATAATATAAAGCCCTAGCTAAGTGTCTATAACTATAAGGCTATAGGCCTAGGGTTAGACCTAATATTTAAAAATGATAGTTGTTAGGCCTATTATTAGTCTAGGCTTATATATTTTGACCAATTAAATAGTTAAGTTATTATTATATTATAATCAATATGTAAAATAAATATTAGGCCCTATAATATATATTATAAAATAAATATCTTATTTAATTGACTTAATGAACTAAATAAATAGCAAAGCTAATATTTTAATGGTCATAATAACTTGTAAGCCTATGTAAAAATCAATAATAATAGTTTTTATAATGACTTTAAAGATATTTCAATGTTATTTAATATTATATTCAAGTTATAACTCATATAGGCCTAACCTAAGCCCTAAGATTGATAACAATGATCTTTAAAAGTTAGTAGTAGGCCCCTATTATATCAATGTATTTAAACATGTTTTTTATTTCTAATTGCTACAAGTACAATATACTTGTAGATGCTAATAATAAACTTATCAGATTTTTATTATCAACTAGCCTAGGCCTAGCTTATATGGTATATTTGTTGAATAGTAAAGGTAAATTGGCAAATATTTTATGATACACTATTTGGTTGGTTGAAAAGTGCAAGGCTTCAATGGAAGCTTTCTTTTTTATTATTATAAAAGGGGCCTCCTTTCTATATCTTAATATAGGGGGCCTATATATAAAAACTAAGAGGCTAAGTGTAGACATAGACAATATATTTGTCTATGTCTACACTATGTCTCTTAGCAATATGCTAATTGCTAATAATAAATATATAGTGTAATAAGCATATAAAAAATATATATATAATATATATATTAGCATATCATATAATTATGTATATACTGTTTAATGGAGTATATTGCTATCAATTGAATATTGAGTATTTATTTATAATCTTTGTTGTACTTATTTCTATAGCAAAGCAAATCAGTTCAATAGGATTATCTTTTATAGGAATAGCAATAGCATAATAAGATATTAAGATATATTTTCTTATGGTTTAGGAATGCTAAATGGTTTCTTTTTCATAATTGAAGAATTAGATTTTCTTTAAGCATTGTCTTTAGTGGTTATTGCTTTACTAGATAGTGAATCTTCCTTAGGTCTTGCACTATCTTATGCATCTATTATTGTATGAACTTCAAGCTTTTATCTATCTATTATTGCTATTGTTGCATTGTTGCATGTTGTACATGTCTTTCTCTGTATTTTGAATTTGCTATTACAAAGTAAAGCGCTAATGTTTAGACTTTCTAGTTTTTCAAGTTTTAAAAAATGCTACCAGATTGCATATACTAAAGTTCCTGAGCCATCTTATACTAAGAACTAATAGTGTTAAAAAAATTGCAAAATAGAGAAAAATGATATTTTGAACCATACATATGCAACCTCCAAAATTCGGTTGGCTGTGTGACTTAGTTTTAACAAAAATGCGATGTAGTTTTTGGCCAAAAATGCAACTTACATGTAAAAGAAAACTAAAGCAAAATTAATGCAACTTTGGGTAAATGGCAAGAGTAACTATAAGTGTCTCATTGAGGCAAAATGCCTCGTCATCTACTTAGTACTACTCTGGGGGTATTTATTCAGTTGGGCATTTTTGTGACTTACGAGTAAATTGGTTGGCCGCCAAATCAGTTGGCCAGATCGGCCAACTTGGCCGACTGTTGCGCATGTATGTTTTGAACTAAAAAAGCAAGATAAGTAGGTACTACAAGTATGAAAAGTGCAACTTTAAAAGTGTAAAGCAAATGATAATGTATACATAGGTGCACTTATAACTGCACTTATATTTTTTAAGACAAACACCAAGTACTAGTCATAGCAAGTAAGAGGATACTAACCTTAGATTTCTAAGTAAAAAAACCTTAGAATGGCCTTTGGTTCCATAGTAATTGCCTTATCGACACTCACACAAAATAGACTTAGCAAAAGAATATGGATATTATATAAATGATTAAAAGAAACAACATATGAATGCAAGTATTTTGTAGGCTACACAAGAATATTTCAAGGAGTATATAGGACTAATTTGTTAATTATTAATTAGCAAAAGGAAGATTCATTTTGTGGCCTACATATGTTTAGAGTATTCTATATATTATATTCTAGAAAGGTATGCACTATTACATATATTTACCTTATTGATATATATTGGCCTTTTCCTTTTTATGGAAGATATCAGGATTGCCACAATAAAAGTAGGTATTTTTGGATTCTATTTTGTAGTGTAGCTGCTTATAAACATGTCTTGATATGCTATCTTATAACAAAGAAATTTGTATTGCTATCCTGTCCTTCCTCTACTTTTTCAGGTTTACTTGGGTCTTTGCCTTTTGTCACAAAAGAAATCCTGCATTTTGAATATTAAATTAATAGTAATTTCTTCTCTCATTGTAGAAAAGTTTAAATGCCCATCATAAATCCTAGTACAAAAATTTTCAATCAAACATTTTAATGGAATGTCAAACAATGCTTAAATATTGATTTTTCCTGCTTTGCACTTTTTCTGACTTTAATCGATTGCAATAGCAGGCTTTGCCAACAGTTTCTCTTAAACTTTCTCTTTTGCAAGAGAAGAAAGTTGCCATCAAATCAGTGTTATAAGTTCGCTACTGCTGTAGGGATACAGAATCTCAAATCCTGTGTAAAAGTCACCTGAACTAATCGCACATCATGGAGAATGGATGCTTAAATGGCGTTACCAATGGCAACAGCGGTAACCATGCAGCATCAACTGCCGAAGCTGCCGCTGCCGCCGCGGCTTCTGCCGTGTCGCCACCGCTGAATGAGCGCAGCCTGGAGACTGTGCGCCTCATCGGGCAGTTCCTTCGCGAGCTGGGCCTCTCGCACAGCGTCGATGCCCTCGTGCAGGAGAGCGGCTGCGCCCTGGAGAACAGCGCCGCTGCTAGCTTTCGCAGGCACGTTGCCAATGGCGACTGGGACGCGGCTGAGGAGTGCATGCAGTCGCTGCAGGTGAAAGCCTCATCATATTGAGACTGCTTTTTGTTTGAGTAGAAACTGCTGGATATTCCTATATTTAAAGCCAGAAATCTCATTCTCAAAACTGTAAATCCCCATTCTGGAAACCAAGAAATCCCCATTCCGAAACCTTGAAAAACTATTCCGAAAATCTAAAAATCCCCATCCCGAAACCAAGAAATCCCTATTCCGAAACCAAGAAATCCCTATTCCGAAACCAAGAAATCCTTATTTCAGAAACCAAGAAATCCCCATCCCGGAAACCAAGAAATCCCCATCCCGGAAACCAAGAAATCCCCATCCCGGAAACCAAGAAATCCCCATCCCGGAAACCAAGAAATCCCCATTCCAGAAACCAAGAAATCCCCATTCCAGAAACCAAGAACTCCTTATTCCGAAACCAAGAAATCCTCATTCCAGAAACCAAGAAATCCTCATTCCGGAAACCAAGAAATCCCCATTCCGAAACCAAGAAATCCCCATTCCGGAAACCAAGAAATCCTCATTCCGAAACCAAGAAATCCCCATTCCAGAAACCAAGAAATCCCCATTCCGAAACCAAGAAATCCCCATTCCGGAAACCAAGAAATCCCCATTCCGAAACTAAGAAATCCCCAATCCGGAAACCAAGAAATCCCCATTCCAGAAACCAAGAAATCCTCATTCCGAAACTAAGAAATCTCCATTGCAAAAAAGCAATCCTCATTCTGTAAACCAAAGAAATCCCCATTGCAACACCAAGAACCATTTGACAATCGCCAATCCCTTCAGTCGCTGGTAACCGAAGCATCCTCGGCAACGGAGATCGCATTCCGCCTATGCGAGCAGCGCTACATGGAGCTGCTTGAAGCCGGCGACTACATGGGCGCTTTGAATGTACTGCGCAACCGGCTGACTCCGCTGAAGTTCAACACCGGCCGAGTGCACGAGCTCAGCACTTATATCATGTGCAGCGATGCCGAAGAGTTGCACAGGATTAGCGGCTGGCCCGGCTCCCTTGCCGGTGAGTTCCTGTTGACACTGTCTTGATGATAATTGAATATTTTATCGCAATTTAACTACTGTTAGTAGATCAATCCGCACATTCAGTGGGCTGCTGATCTATCCGGCCTTTTAGAAAACCGTTTTGTCTATCCGCCCCCTTTTTAGAGGGCCACTATCCACCCCAATTTTTAGAGGGGCGCTATTTGCCCCTACTCTTTAGAGGGCCACGATCCGCCTTCTCTTTTAGAGGGCCGGTATCCGCCTCTCTTTTAGAGGGTCGCTATCCGCCCCGTCTCTTTTAGAGGGCCGGTATCCGCCACTCATTTTTGGAGGTCCGCTGTCTACCCCTCCAGTTAATCGCCTTCTATTCCTTTTTTAAATGTGTTTACCTGTTGAAGCCATTCTCTAACATGTCATTTTTGTCAAGCAGTTATTACCTGCTACTATTTAAATTGAATAGTATTTAACTCTCAGCCCTGTGCCAACCAACTATCAAGGCACTCGCGAGGCCCTACTAGACCAACTGCAGCAGTTCTTCCCCCCGGCTGTGATGCTGCCTCCCAGGCGACTTCTGTCACTGTTAGATGAAGCTGTGCAGTACCAGCTGGCCAAGTGTCGCTATCACAACACCGACCTGCCCGTTGCCGAGGTGTCGCTACTGGCTGATCACGCCTGCAGCAGGGACAGCGCCGAGTTTCCAGCCAGATGTGGCCAGGTGAGAGAGCGGATATCATTGCAGACTGACTTCTGAGATTGGGCTACCTGTCCACAGAGACTGGGGCTACCTGTCCACAGAAACTGGGGCTACCTGTCCTCAGACACCTCAGAGACTGGGGGCTACCTGTCCTCAGACACCTCAGAGACTGGGGGCTACCTGTCCTCAAACACCTCAGAGACTAAAGGCTACCTGTCCTCAAACACCTCAGAGACTAAAGGCTACCTGTCCTCAGACACCTCAGAGACTAAAGGCTACCTGTCCTCAGACACCTCAGAGACTAAAGGCTACCTGTCCTCAGACACCTCAGAGACTGGGGGCTACCTGTCCACCGACACCTCAGAGACCAAAGGCTACCTGTCCTCAGACACCTCAGAGACTGGGGGGCTACCTGTCCTCAGACACCTCAGACTACCTGTGATTAAATCTCCATAAACTGATCTATAACCCTGCCCACCATGCCCGATCTCGTCAGGTGGCCGACCAGCACCAGGACGAGGTGCGCTGCTGTCAATTCTCCCCAGACGGCCGCCACCTGGCCACCGGCTGCAAAGACGGCGCCGTGTTCATCTGGCGCGTTGACGACCTGACGCTCCGACTGAGCGTTGCTAGGCGGTACCACATCGGCGAGGAGCGAGGCGGAGTGGCCTGTCTAGCTTGGTCTCCAGACAGCCGACTGTTGCTGTGCTGCGCTGCCGAGGACAGCTCCGACGTGCTTGTCTGGTGCGTCTCTCCGCCGCCGCTGCTGCCGCCTGCGTCAGCTGCTGCTCATCATCATTCCCTGTTGGCGGAGTCTCATCCTAACGGCGCTAGCGTGGTTGTTAACAGCGCCTCTGTGCTGAGCGGCGGCAGCTCGGAGCCGCAGCGATTCAGCCGGGGTGGCACGCCGGAAGAGTCGCTGACCACTGCGGCTTGGTTTCCCGACTCTGTGCACTTTGTTGCCGGGGGCATTCGAGGTAAGCTGTTGAGAATCTCCCCTGAACAGACCTTAAGAATCTCCCTTAATCACCTTTGAGAATCTCCGCTAAACACCATTGAGAATCTTCGCTAAACACCCTTGAGAATCGCCCTTAAACACTCCCGAGAATCTCCCTCAAACACCCTAAGAATCTTTCTTAAATACCCTTGAGAATCTTCCTTAAGCACTCCTGAGAATCTCCGTTAAACAACTTTGAGAATCTTCCTTAAGCACCCTTAAGAATCTCCATCTCCCTCAAACACTCCTGAGAATCTCCCTTAAACACCTTTGAGAATCTCCCCTAAACACCTTTGAGAATCTCCCCTGAACAGCCTTGAGAATCTCCATTAAACACCCTTGAAAATCTCCCTTAAACACTCCTGAGAATCTCCTTTAAACACCCTAAGAATCTTCCTTAAACACTCCTGAGAATCTCCCTTAAACACCTTTGAGAATCTCCCGTGAACAGCCTTGAGAATCTCCAATCAACACCCTTGAGAATCTCCCTTAAACACTCCCTGAGAATCTCCCTTAAACACCATTGAGAATCTCCCCTGAACAGCCTTGAGAATCTCCATTGAACACCCTTGAAAATTTCCCTTAAACACTCCTGAGAATCTCCCTCAAACACCCTAAGAATCTTCCTTAAACAGCCTTGAGAATCTTCCTTAGACACCTTTGAGAATCTCCCCTGAACAGCCTTGAGAATCTCCAATAAACACCCTTCAGAATCTCCCTTAAACACTCCCTGAGAATCTCCCTTAAACACCCTTGAGAATCTCCCTTAAACACTCCTGAGAATCTCCCTTAAGCACCCTTGAGAATCTCCCTTAAACACTCCTGAGAATCTCCAATAAACACATGAAAATCGCTCCTAAAAACCCTTGACAATCACCCCTAAACGCACCATCGCCCCCCAACCTGCAGGCCAGTTCTACCTGTTCAGCCTGGAGGCCGGCTACCGCAAATCCTGGGATTTCATTCGCGTAGTTGCCCTGGCAACCAGAACGGACCGCGACGGCAACACGGCCGCCTTGGCTGCAGATTCTTTCGGTCGAGTTCGGCAGTACAGGTTCGACACAATGCAAGACGAGACCCTGCTGCAGGAGGACGGCAGTATTATAGCCATGTGCCTGTCCAGAGACCAGCAGGTTGCCGCATTGAATGTTGTCAACTCTGGCCTGCGGCTGTGGGATCTTCAGCATCGGGTCTGTCTGCAGCGGCTGGCAGGCCCTGGAATCAGTCAAGGCGGCTACTGTCTGCACGCCTGCTTCGGCGGGCTGACTGGCAACTTTTTGGCCTCCGGATCGCAGGACAATTGCGCCCATGTTTGGCGTATTGGAGGGGCCGACTCCCAGCCTGACAGGTGAGGGAGGGGTGTCTGAACTAGTCTTTGTGTGTGCTGGGGTAACTGGGTGTTTTTGTGACCAGAATGTGCTAGGGTAACTGGGTGTCTTTGTGACCAGAATGTGCTGGGGTAACTGGGTGTCTTTGTGACCAGAATGTGCTGGGGTAACTGGGTGTCTTTGTGACCAGAATGTGCTGGGGTAACTGGGTGTCTTTGTGACCAGAATGTGCTGGGGTAACTGGGTGTCTTTGTGACCAGAATGTGCTGGGGTAACTGGGTGTCTTTGTGTGTGCTGGGGTACCTACTATAGGAATCGGGTGTCACAGTGACCTACTGTATGAATTGGAAGTTACAGTGACCTACTGTAGGAATTGGGGGTCACAGTGACCTACTGTAGGAATTGGAAGTCACAGTGACCTACTGTAGGACTTGGGGGTCACAATGACCTACTAAGGAACAATGTGTCAAACTCCGCCCTGACCACCTCCCTACAGACTGTCGGGTCACTCGGGCATCGTGAACTCTGTAGCGTGGAATCCCCAGCACCACGGCATGTTGGTCACAGCCAGCGACGATTGCACAATTCGGGTGTGGCTGCCAACCGGCCGGGCGCTGTCCGCCGCTGCAACCGACCACGGCTCCGGCGGGACCGCCGCTACCGACGGGTCTTCGGGACAGGCGTCGGCCAACCTGGCCTCGTCACCGGCCACCCACTCGCCATCGGATTCCAACCCGGACGAAGACGATGATGACGGGATTTTGGAGTGAAATTTTTTTGGAATCTGTATAAATATTTGCTTTTACTTGATTAACTCTGTGTGCAGGGTGTGTTGTGCGCTATTGCCGATATGTATTGAAATTAACTTTGTCTAGCCTAGCAATGGATATCGCAGAGGGTTTATTTTTTAGTTGCTGATATGTATCGAAACTAATTATCTAGCATATCATACTAATTTTACAAGGTTCCACCCATCGATTGCCGATATGTATCGAAAATAACTTTAAAGCCTAGGATTTTAAATTTTATACGTTTTTTTTCTGCCGATATGTATCGAAAATAACTTATAGCTTAAACGTGGTGGATCTTTTTTAAGTCCATGTTACATGATTAGAAGCTCTCGGGGCGATAGATATCGATAATTAACCAGGATAAGTAGTTTAAGATAACAGCAATTATTGCTAGCAGGAAACTATTTTAAGCTACTTAGTAAGTAGACTGTGAATCGTCAGTCTTTCAATTTTCAATCTTCTAAGTTTGGTCTAAATACATTTATACCTAACAGCGGGTGTCTCAGAATTAATAACATCTAAACCCACCGATATGTATCTAAATTTCTGAGTTTTAAACGATTTTAAATAACGTATTTTTATTAGTAACGTTAAGCGCACATGATATCAAATATTACTATAAGTAGTCGGTCATTTTGCCACACAGTACGTTCGCACTCCTGGCGTGTGCTGAGTGTCTTTCCAAACCTTTCTCAGCTTATTTTCCTTGCTTGTGCGTAAATCTTGCTTCACTTTCTCTCTGGTATAATTTCCCTTATTAATCTACTAATGTAAGCTTTGCCTGAGCCTCTAAAGATCCCACATTAAGTTTTCTTTTAGACGCGTTTCTTTAACCTTCAAATTCGTTTAATATTGATTTTTTAATGTATCTGTATAACTGTGTATTCTTATACAGTTTGTACTGTACTTGTTTAGGCTTCTGTCTGTTGTCTAGTGTCCTTGGAGAGATTTCATAGTGTCCTTGGAGAGATTTCATAGTGTCCTTGGGCCTGCATCCCTCCAGTCACCCTTATCTGGTCTATCCACACTGACCCACCCCTGATCTATCCTCACTGACCCACCCCTGATCTATCCACACTGACCCACCCCTGATCTATCCTCACTGACCCACCCCTGATCTATCCACACTGACCCACCCCTGATCTATCCACACTGACCCACCCCTGATCTATCCACACTGACCCACCCCTGATCTATCCTCACTGACCCATACCTGATCTATCCACACTGACCCACCCCTGATCTATCCTCACTGACCCACCCTTGATCTATCCTCACTGACCCACCCCTGATCTATCCTCACTGACCCATACCTGATCTATCCTCACTGACCCACCCCTGATCTATCCTCACTGACCCACCCCTGATCTATCCTCACTGACCCATACCTGATCTATCCACACTGACCCACCCCTGATCTATCCACACTAACCCACCCCTGATCTATCCTCACTGACCCACCCTTGATCTATCCTCACTGACCCACCCCTGATCTATCCTCACTGACCCATACCTGATCTATCCACACTGACCCACCCCTGATCTATCCACACTAACCCACCCCTGATCTATCCTCACTGACCCACCCTTGATCTATCCACACTGACCCACCCCTGATCTATCCACACTGACCCACCCTTGATCTATCCACACTGACCCACCCCTGATCTATCCACACTGACTCACCCCTGATCTATCCACACTGACCCACCCCTGATCTATCCACTCTGACCCACCCCTGATCTATCCACACTGACCCATCCCTGATCTATCCACACTGACCCATCCCTGATCTATCCACACTGACCCACCCCTGATCTATCCACACTGTATCCACACTGACCCATCCCTGATCTATCCACACTGACCCACCCCTGATCTATCCACACTGACTCACCCCTGATCTATCCACACTGACCCACCCCTGATCTATCCACACTGACCCATCCCTGATCTATCCACACTGACCCACCCCTGATCTATCCACACTGACCCACCCCTGATCTATCCACACTGACCCATCCCTGATCTATCCACACTGACCCATCCCTGATCTATCCACACTGACCCACCCCTGATCTATCCACACTGACCCACCCCTGATCTATCCACACTGACCCACCCCTGATCTATCCACACTGACCCATCCCTGATCTATCCACACTGACCCATCCCTGATCTATCCACACTGACCCATCCCTGATCTATCCACACTGACCCACCCCTGATCTATCCACACTGACCCACCCCTGATCTATCCACACTGACCCACCCCTGATCTATCCACACTGACCCATCCCTGATCTATCCACACTGACCCATCCCTGATCTATCCACACTGACCCACCCCTGATCTATCCTCACTGACCCATACCTGATCTATCCACACTGACCCACCCCTGATCTATCCACACTGACCCACCCCTGATCTATCCACACTGACCCATCCCTGATCTATCCACACTGACCCATCCCTGATCTATCCACACTGACCCACCCCTGATCTATCCACACTGACCCACCCCTGATCTATCCACACTGACCCACACCCGATCCACACTGACCCACCCCTGATCTATCCACACTGGCCCACCCCTGATCTATCCACACTGGCCCACCCCTGATCTATCCACACTGACCCACCCCTGATCTATCCACACTGACCCATCTCTGATCTATCCACACTGACCCACACCTGATCTATCCACACTGACCCACCCCTGATCTATCCACACTGTATCCACACTGACCCATCCCTGATCTATCCACACTGACCCACACCTGATCTATCCACACTGACCCATCCCTGATCTACCCACCCACTTACAATCAATATCTACCTATTTTTCAAATCCTCATCTCCATTCTCTGGCTCATTCTTCAAGTACCTGTTAGGCTTTTACCAACCATCTTAGGCCAGACCAACCCAATCAAATCTTGGATTGTTGTCAAGGCAGTAGACTTGCATCCGCCTGTCCCTCAGCCTCGTGTGACTGACCGGGTCACGGGTTTCCTCAGCAGCAACTGTGCAATGCTACAAACTATAATTTTTTTAAAGATGATTTTTTAAAAAAAAACTAAAAGCACCGCCTGTTTTTGATAAACAGCTGAGATATGTTCGTTTATCATACTAGCAGTAGTAGCGCACTGAATCGCATTATGATTAACAACCATATACTGACATTTCGTTTTGACAACATAATATTCTGATAACTTGTGTACATACTGATTGAAAAGTACAATTCTTACGCTTTTTGATTACTATTATATCGTTCAGTGATCATTAATAATTAATTAACTTTCTCTAAGCTTGTCGACCATGTTGCAAAATTATTATAAATCTGTCTAACAATTTACTATGAGTAGTGTAGGTAGTATGCGCTTGTCACTGATTTTGCTTTAACATTTTATAATAATCATAAATAAATATATATATACTACTGGAATACACTACTGATTGTTTGATTTGTTTGGTTATATTAATATCTACAGGTCTAATAAATTTCGATTAAGCTTGTCGATTTAATTGCATCATTTAAATGATCATGTTTACATATTTGTTATTGGATAATTTTAATTAGCAAAATCAACAATTGATTACATAGATGGGGACAATTTGTTATGAGTTATCTCTGGGTATGTGTGGGCACAAGGGTGTTATGTGTGAGCACGGTGCTATGGATGATCACTGGGTGTAATGGTTTATCACGGTGTTATGTGCGATTGTGAAAACAGGGGGTGTAATGGGTGAGCACCTGGGTGTTATGTTTCAACACAGTGTTATGGGTGATCACAGGGTGTTATCGATGATCACACGGTGTTATGGCTGAGCACATGCTGTTATGGATGAGCACAAGGGTGTGATGTCATGTTTGAGCACGGGGTGTTATGTGAGAGCACAGGGTGTTATGCGAGAGCACGGGGTGTTATGTGAGAGCACAGGGTGTTATGCGAGAGCACGGGGTGTTATGTGAGTGCACAGGGTGGTATGCGAGAGCACAGGGTGTTATGTGAGAGCACAGGGTGTTATGCGAGAGTACAGGGTGTTATGCGAGAGCACAGGGTGTTATGTGAGAGCACAGGGTGTTATGAGAGAGCACAGGGTGTTATGATCGAGAGCACAGTGTGTTATGGGTAAGCACGGGGTGTTATGTGAGAGCACGGGGTGTTATGTGAGAGCACAGGGTATTATCGGTGAGCACGGGGTGTTATGTGAGAGCACAGGGTATTATCGGTGAGCACGGGGTGTTATGAGAGAGCACAGTGTGTTATGGGTAAGCACGGGGTGTATGTGACAGCACAGGGTGTTATGTGAGAGCATAGGGTGTTATGTGAGAGCACAGGGTGTTATGTGAGAGCACAGGGTGTTATGCGAGAGCACAGGGTGTTATGCTAGAGCTCAGGGTGTTATGTGAGAGCACAGGGTGTTATGCGAGAGCACAGGGTGTTATGTGAGAGCACAGGGTGTTTGTTGTGAGACCTGCAGAATGTCATGCAAGCGTCTTCAGACTGAACTTTACTTTGAACTATAACTATTATAAGTACTATTTATAATCTTAATGCGCAGAATAAAACAGTTCACATTAATTAGCATTTATGATTTATTGAAGCACTATTGAACTGACATGAAACAGAGCGCATGCATGTACGTTGAAAGCCTTGGGGGAATCTACCTGTTAATAGCAATGAACTCGTCCAGCCCGTCACTCGGGTCACGTGCTCTCCAGCGAGTAGAAGGTCTCGTCCGTGAAGATGGAGTCATTGATTCGTTTGGCTTTGAGTTTGCGACAAATTGTGGCTGTGGTGCTCATCAGACCGTCTTTCTGCAGTGCCGGCAAAATGTCCTTTTCTGTCAGAGGCTGGTCTAGATCTGACCTCTTCTCGTCTTCTGGCTTATTATTGACCAGCTGCTTTTGTTGCTGTTCAGTGCTGTTTGTTGCTGAATCTTGCTGCTTCTGCGGCTGCTGGGTCTGCCGAATAGGAGCTGGGTCTGGAGCGCCCTGTGGTCCGGCGGGTGCCTGCCTGGGCGCTGATGGCTTCCTGTTGAGTAGGCGGGGATGTCTACTAATTTGGCGCCGTCTCTGACTGTCTACTAATTTGGCGCCGTCTCTGACTGTCTACTAATTTGGCGCCGTCTCTGACTGTCTACTAATTTGGCGCCGTCTCTGACTGTCTACCATTTTGGCGCCGTCTCTGACTGTCTACTAATTTGGCGCCGTCTCTGACTGTCTACTAATTTGGCGCCGTCTCTGACTGTCTACCATTTTGGCACCGTCTCTGACTGTTTATCATTGTGGCGCCGTCTCTGACTGTTTATCATTGTGGCGCCGTCTCTGACTGTCTATTAATTTGGCGCCGTCTCTGACTGTCTACTAATTTGGCGCCGTCTCTGACTGTCTACCATTTTGGCGCCGTCTCTGACTGTCTACTAATTTGGCGCCGTCTCTGACTGTCTACTAATTTGGCGCCGTCTCTGACTGTCTACTAATTTGGCGCCGTCTCTGACTGTCTACTAATTTGGCGCCGTCTCTGACTGTCTACTAATTTTGCGCCGTCTCTGACTGTCTACCATTTTGGCACCGTCTCTGACTGTTTATCATTGTGGCGCCGTCTCTGACTGTCTATTAATTTGGCGCCGTCTCTGACTGTCTACTAATTTGGTGCCGTCTCTGACTGTCTACCATTTTGGCACCGTCTTTGACTGTTTATCATTGTGGCGCCGTCTCTGACTGTCTATTAATTTGGCGCCGTCTCTGACTGTCTACTAATTTGGTGCCGTCTCTGACTGTCTACTAATTTGGCGCCGTCTCTGACTGTCTACTAATTTGGCGCCGTCTCTGACTGTCTACCATTTTGGCACCGTCTCTGACTGTTTATCATTTTGGTGCCGTCTCTGACTGTCTACCATTTTGGCGCCGTCTCTGACTGTCTACTATTTTGGCGCCGTCTTTGACTGTCGTCCATTTTGGCGCCGTCTCTGACTGATTTCTTTTTTGGCGCCGTCTCTGACCGTCTTCAATTTGGCGCCGTCTTTGACTGTCTTTCATCTTTCATTATTTTTACGCCGTGTACCAAAAGCAGAATGACACTACTCACCCATCAGTAGTCTGCTGCTCGTCGACAGTCTCCAGCGATCCGGGGTAGAGCTCGCTGACCTTCACGTGTTCATAGTTCACCTTCCTGGGATTGGCCGCAGTTTTCCTGTTGTACAGCTGCGGCCCCTGGCCGTGACCTTTGCCCCCGTCTGAGGACTTGCTGGCCGCCTGCGGCGTCTGGAACTTGTCGGTTGGGCAGGACTCGGCGCTAGCCGTCAGCAGAGCCTGCTCCTCGACGTTGTTCTCCGTTAGGCTCAGGAACGGTGTGTCTTTCGGTTCCTCGTGCAACTGCTGCCGGTGGACCTCCCTGAGGACGGGGGTCACGACTTAATTAGGGAAAGGGCTTTAGCACCAGAGGCGCCAGCACCAGTGGCTTTAGCACCAGGGGCTTTAGCACCAGGGGCTTTAGCACCAGGGGCTTTAGCACCAGGGGCTTTAGCACCAGAGGCGCCAGCACCAGGGGCTTTAGCACCAGAGGCGCCAGCACCAGTGGCTTTAGCACCAGGGGCTTTAGCACCAGGGGCTTTAGCACCAGGGGCTTTAGCATTAGGGGCTTTAGCACCAGGGGCTTTAGCACCAGGGGCTTTAGCACCAGGGGCTTTAGCACCAGGGGCTTTAGCACCAGGGGCTTTAGCACCAGAGGCGCCAGCACCAGGGGCTTTAGCACCAGAGGCGCCAGCACCAGTGGCTTTAGCACCAGGGGCTTTAGCACCAGGGGCTTTAGCACCAGGGGCTTTAGCATTAGGGGCTTTAGCACCAGGGGCTTTAGCACCAGGGGCTTTAGCACCAGGGGCTTTAGCACCAGGGGCTTTAGCACCAGGGCTTTAGCACCAGGGGCTTTAGCACTAGTGGCTTTAGCACCAGGGGCGCCAGCACCAGGGGCGCCAGCACCAGGGGCTTTAGCACCAGGGGCTTTAGCACCAGGGGCTTTAGCACCAGGGGCTTTAGCACTAGTGGCTTTAGCACCAGGGGCGCCAGCACCAGGGGCGCCAGCACCAGGGGCGCCAGCACCAGGGGCGCCAGCACCAGGGGCGCCAGCACCAGGGGCGCCAGCACCAGGGGCGCCAGCACCAGGGGCGCCAGCACCAGGGGCGCCAGCACCAGGGGCGCCAGCACCAGGGGCGCCAGCATCAGGGGCGCCAGCACCAGGGGCGCCATATTGTTTCAAAGGGTTGCCTTTCAACATTTTGAGTCTGTGCTCACCGGGAGCTGCGAAACCGGGACGCCATATTGGTGCCCAGGCTGACCAGCGACATCAGGGCCCGCCTCGGCAGCTCCATGACGCTCCGGCGGCTCTTCTGGCCCATAGTGTGCCGGACCTTGTACACCTGGATGAGCCGGGTGCCGCCGCTGGTCTGCAGCCGGGTCTGCTGATTGTACACCTCGTACTGGTGCAACCTGATCACGTGACCGAATAGCCCTCGAATCACCGTGTAGTTAATTAGCGACTGCACCGACTCGATTGACAGCTGCAGGTAGAAACTGAAATTTGATTTGTGCGGCTGAAATTCCATGAGTTTTCAGTTGTTGCTGCTTAGCTAATGCGCTATTGGCTTATTGTAGGCTAATGATTGCAGGCTATCAGATAAATTATACCTGCATGTGCGAATACCTGACACCGAGTTAATTAGCTACCTGACACCGAGTTAATTAGCTACCTGACACCGAGTTAATTAGCTACCTGACACTGAGTTAATTAGCTACCTGACACTGAGTTAATTAGCTACCTGACACTGAGTTAATTAGCTACCTGACACCGAGTTAATTAGCTACCTGACACCAGGTTAATGAGCTACCTGACACCAGGTTAATGAGCTACCTGACACCGAGTTAATTAGCTACCTGACACCAGGTTAATGAGCTACCTGACACCGAGTTAATTAGCTACCTGACACTGAGTTAATTAGCTACCTGACACTGAGTTAATTAGCTACCTGACACCGAGTTAATTAGCTACCTGACACCGAGTTAATTAGCTACCTGACACCGAGTTAATTAGCTACCTTACACTGAGTTAATTAGCTACCTGATACCGAGTTAATTAGCTACCTTACACTGAGTTAATTAGCTACCTGACACCAGGTTAATGAGCTACCTGACACCGAGTTAATTAGCTACCTGACACCAGGTTAATGAGCTACCTGACACCGAGTTAATTAGCTACCTGACACCAGGTTAATGAGCTACCTGACACCGAGTTAATTAGCTACCTGACACTGAGTTAATTAGCTACCTGACACTGAGTTAATTAGCTACCTGACACCGAGTTAATTAGCTACCTGACACCGAGTTAATTAGCTACCTGACACCGAGTTAATTAGCTACCTTACACTGAGTTAATTAGCTACCTGATACCGAGTTAATTAGCTACCTGAAATAAAATTAATTAGCTATTAGCTGATACTGAGTTAATTAGCTACCTGACACCGAGTTAATTAGCTACCTGACACCAGGTTAATGAGCTACCTGACACCAGGTTAATGAGCTACCTGACACCGAGTTAATTAGCTCCCTGACACCAGGTTAATGAGCTACCTGACACCAGGTTAATGAGCTACCTGACACCAGGTTAATGAGCTACCTTACACTGAGTTAATTAGCTACCTGATACCGAGTTAATTAGCTACCTGAAATAAAATTAATTAGCTATTAGCTGATACTGAGTTAATTAGCTACCTGACACTGAGTTAATTAGCTACCTGACACCAGGTTAATGAGCTACCTGACACTGAGTTAATTAGCTACCTGACACCGAGTTAATTAGCTACCTGACACCAGGTTAATGAGCTACCTGACACCAGGTTAATGAGCTACCTGACACCGAGTTAATTAGCTACCTGACACCAGGTTAATGAGCTACCTGACACCAAGTTAATTAGCTACCTGACACCGAGTTAATGAGCTACCTGACACCGAGTTAATTAGCTACCTGACACCGAGTTAATTAGCTACCTTACACTGAGTTAATTAGCTACCTGATACCGAGTTAATTAGCTACCTGAAATAAAATTAATTAGCTATTAGCTGATACTGAGTTAATTAGCTACCTGACACCGAGTTAATTAGCTACCTGACACCAGGTTAATGAGCTACCTGACACCAGGTTAATGAGCTACCTGACACCGAGTTAATTAGCTCCCTGACACCAGGTTAATGAGCTACCTGACACCAGGTTAATGAGCTACCTGACACCAGGTTAATGAGCTACCTTACACTGAGTTAATTAGCTACCTGATACCGAGTTAATTAGCTACCTGAAATAAAATTAATTAGCTATTAGCTGATACTGAGTTAATTAGCTACCTGACACTGAGTTAATTAGCTACCTGACACCAGGTTAATGAGCTACCTGACACTGAGTTAATTAGCTACCTGACACCGAGTTAATTAGCTACCTGACACCAGGTTAATGAGCTACCTGACACCAGGTTAATGAGCTACCTGACACCGAGTTAATTAGCTACCTGACACCAGGTTAATGAGCTACCTGACACCAAGTTAATTAGCTACCTGACACCGAGTTAATGAGCTACCTGACACCGAGTTAATTAGCTACCTGACACTGAGTTAATTAGCTACCTGACACCAAGTTAATGAGCTACCTGAAACCAAGTTAATTAGCTACCTGACACCGAGTTAATGAGCTACCTGACACCGAGTTAATAAGCTACCTGACACCAAGTTAATTAGCTACCTGAAACCAAGTTAATTAGCTACCTGAAACCAAGTTAATTAGCTACCTGACACTGAGTTAATTAGCTACCTGACACCGAGTTAATAAGCTACCTGAAACCAAGTTAATGAGCTACCTGAAACCAAGTTAATGAGCTACCTTAAACCGAGTTAATTAGCTCGCTGACACATGCTAATAGGCAACTTGTACCTGTCGGTAAGTTAATTAACTATCTCAAATAGTAATTTGTTTACATGACACCAAGGATACAGTTTTCTGGACACAGCAAACTTAAAATAGAATTTCCATGGTTCTACCGCTCCAACCATCGTCACCAACCTGCTGTACTTGCAGTGCAGAGCCAGCCTTGAGCAGTCGTACTTCACCACGCCCAGAAGGTGACCGGTGAGCAGCAAGCGATGCACGCTGTCGTCAACTGACATCTGACTGGCGTTGATCCGGCAGTCGTTGAGCACTTCAATCACGTGTTTGCCCATCTCATAGTAAGTTGACTCCTCAAGCTTGTGACCCAGGCTTTCAATATCCTTGATATCGATGAACGGACTCTCCCTGAAGTAGTCCTTGTACAGCTGGGTAGTCTGGGCGGCAATGTTCACCTTAGAGTAGATGAGGAACACAATGAGACTGATGGCGCTGAGGATGTGCGGAGCCGAAACCTCGGTGGTCATGGCGGCTGACAGCAGCGCCTGGTGGCAGTTGATGCAGCACAGGTCGCCGTCCTTGACTTTTTGGTTGTGATAATAGGCCAGCTTCATTATG
Organism: Macrostomum lignano; assembly: GCA_002269645.1. Lineage (NCBI taxonomy): Eukaryota > Metazoa > Platyhelminthes > Macrostomidae > Macrostomum > Macrostomum lignano. Next base: position 233,787 of record NIVC01000555.1, on the reverse strand, counting down.
TAGTAGATTCTGACGACCGACTCTAATAAGTATAGAAGCAGCAGGACTAGAAACACCTCACTCCAGATGCCGTAGTTCATGTGTGACAGCAGTACAGATCTGCTCATAGCCGCGTGACTGAATGCATAATTCTTGACGCTGATCTTCAGAACAATGCCCAGTTGAGTCAGGTAGAAAGTGAAATCGGCTATGCAGAACATTATTAGAGCCAATTCTGAATAGAATATCACACGGAGCTTAGTGAAGTATCGAACAGTTTCCTGCAAAATGTCCAAGTAGTATTTCAGCTGCTGCGTCAATGTCGTTAAGGAAATTTTTTTGTGCTCAAGCATTTCAAATCAACGTTTTACTAAGTGGAACTTGTGGAATAAATCTTGTTCAGTTTTATTTGGCAAGAAACAATTGAGATGATGATGATGATGATGATGGATCCAATTGGGCGTATTAATAAACCTGAGCTTTGACCATAGACAGATCCGTGCACTTGCATCTATTCGTCCTTCGAGAGCATGCAGTTTGTTCAGAGCATTTCAGAACGATTTATCATAATTAGAGTCTTCTGCTTATTCTACTTGAACCGTATGTGTATACCTGTAGAGACGCGCACACTCTCAGTGGTTTCGTCAACAGCCTGCTGACTGATGCTAGTTCTGTTGTACAGGTATACAGGTGGTTTCAAGCATTTTATCCCGTAATTGGCATTCGTTGCATAAGGTAATTAAGGACCTGGGGATGGATAATTCTATGCGATTCTGGCTACAGCTCGTACCATTGTTATTGATCTATTTCAATGTATCCAGTAATTGCAGTCTAGTTTGCAGCAATGGCTCTCTAACGATATACGAGAATAGCTTTCGTACGACATCCCCCTTTGAAGAATGCTGTCAGACAAATATATGCTACATGATAGCATTTTTTCTAGATAGGATTTATATCTAGTTTCAATTCGTTCATGTGCGTCAAGACACTGACATTCACAGTGCAGCGATCAGTTACGATCGTACATGTTTATCTTTTTCCCAGCTAAATAGTTTGAAATTCATAGTCCAAGTATGGTGGCCTATGGGGGAGGCTATCTTAATTCTTTTCTATCTCACCACTGCTGACACCAAAACCTTGTTTGGTAGTAGCGAGAGTTGCCCGAGAGGAACACACTGGAGTTTTGAAATTATACCCAAAAAGTTAACACTGCAGCGTTACCAAAGGATCAAAACTTTCCCAGTCATCATGCATTCCCAATACTATACTTCACGGCTTTTTTAATGCTGATCTGTATCCCCAAATATGTTTTAATTTGAAAGTAGCTAAATATTTACTCGTCTAGCTTTTACAGTCTGCTCTCTTCTATACATGCACCCTTTTAGCAAAGCCTACACGACTTCCCCTTATCCTATTTTAGGGAAATATTAAACTTCACGTCTACTCCCCTTTTTTACCCTGGAGCTTTTACGACAGATCCGATCCTTAATGAGGGTTTTATAAGAGCAAGTCAGGGACTACTCAAACATGTTTGAGTAGTGAGTAAACAGTTAAATATTAAATTGGCTAATCATTCAATCTAATTAACATAAACATGTTTGCGAGTGTAGTCCCTGCATGGAGCTTAAGTTTTAAAAGGCAAACGGGGAGTTAATTATAGGTGGAAAGTTTAGGCCAGTAGAAAAGCAAGTTGATTGCATTTCTGTTCAGCTTCCTCCTTTTCATAAAAAATACTCAGAATCTGAGCTCCTATTGGCTGAGACGATCAAGACAGAATTCAGTAAATAAATCAATAAACTGCAATAACTTTTATGATTGGCTAAATGAATTAAATAGGCTTACTTTATTACTAAATAAAATATGGGTAAAATAATGAATGCTATATACCACTACAGAAACGCATATTAAGGGTAAAATACCCACATGTATGCATATACTGTGGAATGTAGATTTACGTTTGTCTTCAAATACTCATGCAAAGGCGACATTCCCTACAAATTATAACGAGAAATTTAACAGGTCTCACATACGTAGATCAATACGTATCGTAATAACATATTATCATCACAACAGCATCGCAAGGCCAGTAGATAACGCGCTTCAATTTTTTCAATGCAAAGTCTGAATTCATGTAAAGTGGTCCGAGTACAAAATAATTATCGTGGAGGGAATAATTAAACAAACTAATTAGCTAGGTATCTAAAAAGTATCAAGCTACCATCCGTTTTTTACGAAAAGAAAAATTATAACAGCAATATGTGTACAAAATGTTTGCACTGTTACTTCAGTCAAAGACGCTGAGCCGATTTTAACTTCAATCCAGTATGACTAATTTTTCCTAACCAACACGGTCATCGGTCATCAATAAGCGTCTGTATATTCAAAAATAGCATTAATTCGTTTCTGCTTGCTGTCGATTAGATTTGATCATTTTAATTTTTTAATTATTTTCTATGCGTAGCACTAAAAATTAATGAGGCCTTATCATGATATTCTTACTGATACTGATCAATCTTACAGCGTAGTACAAAGTACAAGTACTTGAAGTGTACAGTTCTCATGCCGGCGTTGCGTCATACTCGAAATTATTATTATTGAATTAGGCTCTATAAGAACTATGATATGAAATCTAAATTTTAAATAAAATTTGCTTTTTATATCAATTAAAAAAGTAAACAGCCTGATTCAATCTAATTAATAAACAGGCTTAGCTAAACTTCAGGTTTAGGTATGAGAGGCAAAGGCAATGTTTGCCTTATGCCATATTTATGAATTTGTAGATTACCCACTATTATTAGGCTTTCTATATAATATGTATATAATATAGTAATACATACACAACTGTTGGATCACCTAGTTAATCTGGCTCAGTTGTAATTTGTAAAGTGTAAAGTGTCATTTGTGGCAAGCCAAATATAAGCAACAAAATTGATGACTTTTTTACAATTCTTGACAACATTTAAAAATGAATTGTCAATAGACAATATTTTATTTTTTTAAGTCGATTGCAAAAAGTCACATTTTCAATAAAAACTAAGTTGCATGGCTAGTGTATTTCAGAGGTTGCACATGTATGAATATTTTGTATAATTAATTATATATTGTATAGGCTAGACATTGCTTTTTTTATAGAACTCATTAACGCTAATAGGTCTAAGTTCTAATGCTAAATAACTAATTTTTAATTGTTAAGCTTGATGTTAATATGCATGGGGGGCTGATTATATTAAATATGAAATTTTGTCCATATAGCCATTGAAAACTTTTGATAAATAAATCAAGCAAATAATAAAAGAATAATAATAAATAATAAAAGAGGGCTAAGAAAAACGCTTCTTTTATCCTATAAAAGAATTATAGGATAAGGCTAATTATTTCCAAATACTAAGCTTGTGCCCTATTCAAGTACTTTTAACAAAATTTATTCAAAAAAGAAATCTTCAATCAGCTTTGCACCTGTAATTTTTCCCATCAACAGAGTAGCAATGGCGCTAGATTTCATATTTGGTCGGCGCAAGACGCCAGAAGAGATGCTGCGCCAAAATCAGCGCGCATTAAACCGCGCCACGCGCGATCTAGATCGGGAAAGGACGCGTCTGGAGCGCGAGGAGCAGAAAACCATTATGGAGATTAAGAAGCTGGCTAAACAGGGCCAAATGGATGCAGTTAAAATCATGGCTAAAGATCTTGTACGAACAAGAAACTATGTGAAGAAGTTTATCTTGATGCGAGCCAACATACAGGCTGTGGGGCTTAAGGTTGGTTGTGATTTTTTTTCAATTTTTGATTGTGGTTTTGTCTGCTGAGTTCATTTTTACAAGTGTCAGGTAGTGAGGGAGGGAGAGGGCGAGGGTGTCAGACAGTGAGGGAGTGAGAGGGCGAGGGTGTCAGACAGTGAGGGAGTGAGAGGGCGAGGGTGTCAGACAGTGAGGGAGTGAGAGGGCGAGGGTGTCAGACAGTGAGGGAGGGAGAGGGCGAGGGTGTCAGACAGTGAGGGAGTGAGAGGGCGAGGGTGTCAGACAGTGAGGGAGGGAGAGGGCGAGGGTGTCAGACAGTGAGGGAGTGAGAGGGCGAGGGTGTCAGACAGTGAGGGAGGGAGAGGGCGAGGGTGTCAGACAGTGAGGGAGTGAGAGGGCGAGGGTGTCAGACAGTGAGGGAGGAAGAGGGCGAGGGTGTCAGACAGTGAGGGAGTGAGAGGGCGAGGGTGTCAGACAGTGAGGGAGGGAGAGGGCGAGGGTGTCAGACAGCGAGATGGAGAGGGTGATGCCCTCAGGCTTGTTTGTACCTCTATCGATTGATCCATGAAATCCCGTGACTGATCTGGTTAAAAAAGCTGCGTATTAAGTTGATGCATGATTAATGTGTTCTTGAAAAAATTACCTTCTTCAATGACGCCGAGAGCGAGCTTTTCTCCTGTCAAGTGGTTACATAAAAGGTCCAGATAGTTTAAAAAGTGTGGTCTTAATACCTAATACCTAATTTAAAGTATCACCTGTCAACTCAAACCGCAAAGGTTCAAACTCTGCGCTCAACCAATCAGATGGCTCAAGCCATGAAAGGCGTCACTCGAACGATGCAGCGAATGAATAAAAGTATGAACTTGCCTCAGCTGCAGCAGATTATGGCTCAGTTTGAGAAAGAATCTGAGATCATGGAAATGAAAGAGGAGATGATGTCCGACGCCATTGACGATGCCATTGGCGGAGATGAAGATGCGGATGAGTCGGAAAAAATTGTCACCCAGGTGTTGGACGAGTTGGGCATCGATCTGGCTGGCCAGATGCCTGAACCGGGGGCCGCCGCTCCAGCCTCTGCTGGGGGTGAGCGCCAGCATGCTGCTGCTGCTGCGGCTGCTGCTGCGGGGCCTCCAGGCCCTGATGGCGGCGCCGGCGGAGCCGATCTTGACGCCGATTTGGAGGCTCGATTGAACAATTTGAAACGGCAATAGACAGGACACTACTGTGTACTTTGGTTATTTTGGGTTTCGTCAGTTAAGAAGTATGGGTTAAGTCAAGCTGCTGTGTGCTGTCCGCGGCGACCTTCAACTATCGCTCGATACGCACTTATATTGTCTTGGAAACCCAAAATGATAATCATTTGGGCTTTTCCAAGAAACGACTAGGAAGAGGTTTTGAACCCTAAAAAATATTCTCTGCATCCATGAAAAAGTCAAAATAAATTTCGGACATTAGAAAACTCACTATTCGGTCTTCGATATTTTGTATGGGAATCTATTAATAGAATTAACTGCATCCTAGAATTTATTGTCTTTCCTATAAAATCATCTAGGTGGTCAACTGTCCTTTCTTGGAAACTCCAAATAATGTACTCGTGTCTTCAATACCTTTTCTGTATGCAATTTTTTTTATCAACGCATTAATCCAGACCTTTACCAATATTTCTTTGAAGGGCTTTTTGATAAAGCACAACTACAAGAATTTAGCTACAGTACTTATTTTTATGTCAATAATCCTGCCCTATATTGAGTTGGGTTTGCGTCCTCATTGTTATTAATTGCGCAGAGATTTTTTTAGCTATATACCTAAATTTTTATAAAGAATAATTTTTTTCACGCGTAGTTTTCTAATTTTGTATTCTTCAGATGATCGAGAGATTTCAGATGGCTATATATCGAAACGTGAAGCAATTCCAGGCGCATGTATATTTCTTAATTTTCTATTGTAAAAACCTTTTTACTACTGTAACACGATAGCAATATAAGGTGCTTTTGTTGTAAAAAGTTCAGGAAAGCAAGTTTTGTTATTCTTTGATTTTTACTATATTGTTTATTTCACTGATAAGTTTGCGTAAATCTTATAGCCATTTACAATTGAATCTTGCTGCAGATTGCGACCATAGACTATCAAATATTCTTGCTGATTGTGACCATAGACTATCAAATATTGTTGCAATTTGTGACCATAGACTATCAAATATTGTTGCAGATTGTGACCATAGACTATCAAATATTGTTGCATATTATGACAGACAATCGAATATAGTGGATGGTTACGGATTGAGACCACAGACAACCGAATCTATGATGACATGTTGACATTCATGATTTTACATGTACATGTAGCTGTAAAATAGGAGCTTAGAGACTTGGATTTATTTGATCTTGTTTCAGATATGAGAATATATGATTTACGAGTATAGGATACAATAGCTACCCGCATGCACAGCGTATCAAAATTAAGTGTCACAATTACACTGTTTCGATTTCCTAATACTCGTACATGTACGAATATGTATCCTTCCATCATACACGTCTGCAGTTTCGAGTTTGTCGCAATTGCAGTTAAGCATCGCTCACTGCAGGGGCATTTGTAGCAATTGTACTGCTTCGATCAACTGGTAACTTAATAATAAAATACGTGTTATTCATTTGCCTGCTAGCGATTTCCGCTGACTAATTTAGACGTACTATATACATATTATTATAGCTTAATATTAAAGCAAGTGTATATATAGGCCAGTCAGTGCACACGACGCCGATCGGCCTGATATACGTATAAATAAAACTATTCATAAATACTGCACACGCGCCTCATTCCATGCGGTGACTGCTCAATCGCCTGACAAAATGCCTTCAAAAACAGCAGCTGTAATCAAAAGCGGTCTAGCAAACGGAGTTGCTAGTAGTGCATCATGTACAAGACGACAGCGTCGCGATTCGGATCTGGCCGCTGCGGCTGTTGCCATGGTGACCCGGGCGTCTAGCAACGGCGGCAGAGAGGATGCGGCAGATTTGGTTGCTATGAGCTTGCTGGTGGCCAGTCTGCTAAGGAAACTTCGCTGTCAGCAGAGGATCCTGCGATTGCTGCTGGTGCAGTTAAATAATAAGGACTAATTAATTAGCTTCATAGCTTCATTATATTCAATAATATGCTTTGTGCTTGCATCGACCAGCTGCATGTACTGATGCAGCAGCCAAAGACAACATGTTAGCAGCAGGGGCGTCGCCACAGGGGAATCGACGGGGGACATATGTCTATGATGGACATTCCAATGCTCTGTCCCCCTATATCCAACTTTGTGACCCGTTATGGAAATCAATAATTTTGCTTCACGGGCGACAAAATATAATCAAAATGAGTGCCTGTAGCGCTAAAGAGAGTGCCTGCGGTGCTAAAATGAGTGCCTGCGGTGCTAAAATGAGTGCCTGTAGCGCTAAAGAGAGTGCCTGCGGTGCTAAAATGAGTGCCTGCGGTGCTAAAATGAGTGCCTGCGGTGCTAAAATGAGTGCCTGCGGTGCTAAAATGAGTGCCTGTGGCGCTAAAATGAGTGCCTGCGGTGCTAAAATGAGTGCCTGCGGCGCCAAATGAGCGCTGGCAACACCGATTCTGAAAATACATATAGAATTCTTGGCTTTGTCCCCCCACCATAAAATCCATGGCGGCGCCCCTTTATAGTAGCCTACATGTACATTACAGGTATTGTTGGTCATAATTTTATAGATTGTTAATTGCAAGTAAGTATAGTCTATTTGTTAATGCGTCTGCTAATTTTGCTTTTTCATTTTTTCCTTGCATGACTTCGCTATTCAAAATTGAGAAAGTTTTTGTTGCAAAGAAATACATTGCTGTAGATTATTCGGAATTGTTTCATGTTGTTCAATTAAAATTTTCAATAAACACCATTGAAGTGTTTACGTTCAATCTTAGATGGGTCTACGACCTTATAGTACACATACATGTATAATGTGCATCCAAAATCTACCATAAATTTGCCGACACTGTAAGTAGACTGCAATGCAAATCACAGCTATTTCTTCTTGAGGTGACAAGTCTAAACTTTTTAGCTCTTATTTTAGTCTATTTAGGACGAATTTCTATCGGGTCCATGGCTTATCAGTTGCACTAAATGTAATACGGCATGCAATTAAAAAGTAAATGCAGAATCAAATTGAACAGACAATAATTGTTTAGCTTTGAAATTCATCAAGCAATTCATCATATAGTTGCTGTACGCTTTATTTTTGTCTTCATCCAATCCATCTCAAAGAAAGAAGTTTTTTCCATTGAAATCTCTTTTTTCGGGTTCACACACACACCACACACACACTGGAAGGTCATTTTGTACTTTTCTCGCTATGACGTCACTTGTCCACCCGGAAGCAGTGTCGCCTTCGGTGGGTGCGCAAATTCGAAGATTGGCTGAAGGATCGGCCGCAGGCCTCACATTGGTACGGTTTCTCCCCTGCGGATGGGGGGAGGCAACTCACTTTGTGATTGTGTTGTTTGGATTGTGTCATGTTCTTCTATAGATTGTTCACTGACTAATGGCACACTGTTACTGTCATAGATTGTCACTGTCTTCCAGATTGTGTCACTGTCTTCCAGATTGTGTCACTTTCTTCTAGGTTAGGTCACGGTTCTATAGATTGTGTCACTGTCTTCCAGATTGTGTCACTTTTTTCTAAATTGTGTCACTGTCCTATAGATTGTGTCACTGTCTTCCAGATTGTGTCACTTTCTTCTAGGTTAGGTCACGGTTCTATAGATTGTGTCACTGTCTTCTAGGTTGTGTCACTGTTCTATAGATTGTGCCACTGTCTTCTAGGTTGTGTCACTGTCCTATAGATTTTGTCACTGTCTTCCAGATTGTGTCACTGTCCTATAGATTGCGTCACTGTCTTCCAGATTGTGTCACTTTCTTCTAGGTTGTGTCACTGTCTTCCAGATTGTGTCACTTTCTTCTAAGTTGTGTCACTGTTCTATAGATTGTGCCACTGTCTTTCAGCTTGTGGCCACTAAACTTCCAGATGTAGTCATTGATCCCATCCTTCAGATTCTGGTGTCCACCAACCGGTGTGCACAAAGATATGCTTCTTCATGTCAGATTTCTGATGAAATCGCTTGTCGCAGAACGGGCACTTGAACGGTTTGACACCATTGTGGGTGAGCATGTGGGTGCACAGGCTGCTACACCTGCTGAACACTTTGCTGCACCTGTTGCACTGGAATTGCTGCCTCTGCTGCCGCCTCTGTTGCTGCCTCAGCTGATGCGTGGCTTGCAGATTTCTTGTTGAGCTCGACGACGAATGCAAAGAGGCAGCGACGGCTGGGAGCTGCTGGTCGAAGTGCGCTCGGCTTGCGAAGCTGACGGTCGGCTCGGTGGCCGATGCAAAGCCGGATGTGACCAGCTGATCAGAGCCGCTTAGTTCACTGTGAAATTTGCGCAAAAGAGTTGGGCGTAGCGGAAATCGATGCAAACGCGTGTCAGATACTCCAGAATATGGGTGCAGGTGTTCTAGAATGGGTGCAGGTGTTCTAGAATGGGTGCAGGTGTTCTAGAATGGGTGCAGGTGTTCTAGAATGGGTGCAGGTGTTCTAGAATGGGTGCAGGTGTTCTAGAATGGGTGCAGGTGTTCTAGAATGGGTGCAGGTGTTCTAGAATGGGTGCAGGTGTTCTAGAATGGGTGCAGGTGTTCTAGAATGGGTGCAGGTGTTCTAGAATGGGTGCAGGTGTTCTAGAATGGGTGCAGGTGTTCTAGAATGGGTGCAGGTGTTCTAGAATGGGTGTCAGGTGTTCTAGAATGGGTGCAGGTGTTCTAGAATGGGTATCAGGTGTTCTAGAACGGGTGCAGGTGTTCTAGAACGGGTGCAGGTGTTCTAGAATGGGTGTCAGGTGCTCTAGCATGGGTGTCAGGTGTTCTAAAATATCAGGTGTTCTAGAATGGGTGCAGGTGTTCTAGAATGGGTGCAGGTGTTCTAGAATGGGTGCAGGTGTTCTAGAATGGGTGCAGGTGTTCTAGAATAGTGCAGGGGTTTTAGAATGGTGCAGGTGTTCTAGAATGGGTGCAGGTATTCTAGAATGGGTGCAGGTGCTCTAGTATGGGTGTCAGGTGTTCTAGAATGGGTGTCAGGTGCTCTAGAATGGGTGTCAGGTGTTCTAAAATATCAGGTGTTCTAGAATGGGTGTCAGGTGTTCTAGAATGGGTGTCAGGTGTTCTAGAATGGGTGTCAGGTGTTCTAGAATGGGTGTCAGGTGTTCTAGAATGGGTGTCAGGTGTTCTAGAATGGGTGTCAGGTGTTCTAGAATGGGTGTCAGGTGTTCTAGAATGGGTGTCAGGTGTTCTAGAATGGGTGTCAGGTGTTCTAGAATGGGTGTCAGGTGTCTGGATCGCAACCATCAATTTAACATTTGGATTTAATTATTACCTCGGCAGCTGCACAGCTGAGGGCGGACCTTCGAGCAGAGGCGGCAGCAGCGGCCACCAGAGTCTAGAACTCACTCGACGAACTGCAAATGCGATTGAAGTTAGCGATCAATCTTAGTGATTGGCAGTGTGCCAATCTTAGTAGGGCTACGCTCGTATGTGTTTAGCAATCCTAATGACTCTCGTGAAAGTCGATCTATCAATCTCAGTAACTATAAATGAGTCAATCTATCAAAGTTTAGTGACTATCAATCTATTAATCTAATAGTATTAGAATCTATCAGTATATCAATATAACAATCCATCAATCTTATGGTGACTATCAACATATCAATTTATCAATCTTATAGTGACTATCAACAAATCAATCCATCAATCTTATAGTGACTATCAACATATCAATCCATCAATCTTATAGTGACTATCAACATATCAATCCATCAATCTTATAGTGACTATTAGCGTATCAATAAAACAATCCTAGTGATTTTCAATATATCAATCTATCAATCTTAGAACCTAATCAATATATCAATCTATCACGTCTTGATGGCTACAATCAAGCATATCAGATCGACCTGAGCTTTTCATTTCGATTCGTGAAATCTCTGAGAGAATCTTCTTTATCAATAGTGTGTATAAATTAAATAAATGAATTATTGCAGATGAATATTTTTCAGAGAGGAGAAAAACAAAGAAAGTTTATAAATATGGCATTATTTTTCTCACCATTTTCTGCTTGTAAACCCCAGCAACTTGCAAGCGAATTCGCATATCATAATTATCATAATTTGTAGCCATTCACCAACTCGATACTTCGGAAACCCCCAGATTACAGTGGCGGAGAATAGCAATCTAATGCTTGCATATTTTCCTAAACACATTCTATTTAACTTTTGCGGGTTAGCCTAACCAGCAATAGAAGCATATTTGTTAAGCTTTTGAAACAAAAAGCTTTGCCCTAATATGCAGTAATTTGTAATTTGCTGCCTTCATTCTTTAGGAATTTGACTCCAAAGATTAACTTCGGAGTGACTCACGAAGCGAATCGTTGGAAAGATTATTCTGCCTTTCGAGCCTGAAAATATTCGAAAATAAATTTTGTTGCATGGAGTGAGTCCTTGAAGCAGAGTAGAGAGCCGTGGAATTTCTGCTCGTGTTTCGTCAAGCTTTTGCACAGGCTCAAGATCTAAGATTGATTTGCGGGCCAACTTTTGTCTCCATTTGTTTTCATTTTTCCTATCCGAATATGCAATTGGAGTTGCTTGAAAGCTCGATCTAAAACTTGCTTAGTTGCTGGCTTCCTCTTTGCATTTTTCTCTGTCCCTTATCTGCCATTGTCTTACTCTATGTCTAGTTTTCAACTTACAACTGCGCTATCTACATCCTGTTCTCTCTGCTTGTCTCTCTCCCTTCCTACTCCCGTCTCCCCTCTGTCTCCCTCTCCCTCTCACTCTCTCCCTCTCACTCTCTCCTTCTCCCCCTTCTCTCTCCCTCTCACTATCTCCCTCTCACTCTCTCCTCTCCCACTCACTCTCTCCTTCTCCCCTCTCTCTTTCTCCCTCTCACTCTCTCCTTCTCCCCCCTCTCTCTCCCTCTCACTCTCTCCCTCTCACTCTCTCCTTCTCCCCCCTCTCTCTCCCTCTCACTCTCTCCCTCTCACTCTCTCCTTCTCCCCCTCTCTCTCCCTCTCACACTTTCCCTTTCACACTCCCCCTCTCACACTCTCCCTCTCACACCCCCCTCTCACTCTCTCCCTCTCCCCATCTCTCTCTCCCTCTCACTCTCGCTCTCCCTCACTCTCATTGTCTCCATCTCCCTCTTTCCCGGTCTCTCACTTTCTCTCACTCTCAGTGTCTCACCTTGTCTCTCTCTCACTCAGACCTTAGATTCTCTCTGAGACTGTCCTCCCCAGACTCTCCCCCCAGACTCTCCCCCCAGACTCTCCCCCAGACTCTCCCCCAGACTCTCCCCCTCAGACTCTCCCCCCAGACTCTCCCCCAGACTCTCCCCCAGACTCTCCCCCAGACTCTCCCCCAGGCTCTCCCCCCAGACTCTCCCCCCAGACTCTCCCCCCAGACTCTCCCCCCAGACTCCCCCAGACTCTCCCCCAGACTCTCCAGACTCCCCAGACTCCCCCAGACTCCCCCAGACTCTCCCCCAGACTCCCTCCAGACTCCCCCAGACTCCCCCAGACTCCCCCCAGACTCTCCCCCCAGACTCTCCCCCAGACTCTCCCCCAGACTCCCCCAGACTCCCCCAGACTCCCTCCCCCAGACTCCCCCAGACTCCCCCAGCCTCCCTCCAGACTCCCCCAGACTCCCTCCAGACTACCCCCAGACTCCCTCCAGACTCCCCCAGACTCCCACCAGACTCCCCCCAGACTCCCCCCAGACTCCCTCCAGACTCCCCCAGACTCCCTCCAGACTCCCCCCAGACTCCCTCCAGACTCCCCCCAGACTCCCTCCAGACTCCCCCCAGACTCCCTCCAGCCCCCCCCCAGACTCCCTCCAGCCCCCCCCAGACTCCCTCCAGACCCCCCAGACTCCCTCCAGACTCCCCCCAGACTCCCTCCAGCCTCCCCCCAGACTCTCCCCGCCATGACCCACCGAACTCGATCTCGGCCATCGCAGCCGCCAACTGCTGCCAGTTGCTGCCGGCCAGCCAGGCCTGTCCGGGGCTGCAGCCCAACGGCAGACGGCTCGCAGCGGCTGTTGCTGCCTGCCCACCGGACATCATCAGTCAGCAGTTGAAGGAGGCCGCCTGCTGTGCCAGCAGCTGCTGCGTCAGCGGCGGTGGCCGCGCGGGATCTGCCAGCTGACCATCGACGACTGCGAAAGGTTTTCATGCCACCAGATTATTTTGAGCACGAATTATGAGCGTCAGATCTAGATTATGAGCACAAAATACTAATTATGAGCACAAAATACTAATTATGAGCACAAAATACTAATTATGAGCACACAATACTAATTATGAGCACACAATACTAATTATGAGCACACAATACCAATTATGAGCACACAATACCAATTATGAGCACACAATACCAAATATGAGCACTCGATACCAATATGAGCACTCGATACCAATATGAGCACACAATACCAAATATGAGCACACAATACTCACAGTCTTGTTGAACAGAATTTCGGCTTTGTTCCGACATGCTCAAGTGAAGTATCGCAAGTTTGATATTAGAAAAGCAATCAATATAAATTTTCAGTTAAAGTGTTATATAGAGTCATAAAATTGCCAATTTTACACACTAGAACTTGCGCGATTGGTTAATTTCATTAGAAACCATTTAAAACTGGTAATGAAAGAAAATTATGCAAAAAAAGTCAAAGCTAGCAGTAAAACTGGCTACTGGTCAGTAGTCAGTTTAGCATATGAAACTGGCAACAAAAATTCATGGTATGCACAAACTTATACGAAAAATACAAAATAAAACATAGAGAAAGTAGTATAATCAAGTAGTTCAGCATATGTGCTGCTTGTACCCCATTTCTCATTTTTGATCGCTGGACGTAGGTAGAACTGATGTCTATGGCCGAGCTTGAAAGGCATTCGGCAAACTGCTGTTGAATTTTAATCAAGTTCAGGCTGTTTTAGCAAAGAAACGAGTGCGCGCTTATTTCTTTTGAGAAGCGAGTTTCTATCAGACATTGATTAACCAGAATCAATCGATTCGAAGTCGGCCCAGCTGCTTCTGCAAGACTACCTGTTGTCTTTTTGTAAAGAATTTGTTGAAAGGTGAGCTGGTAACTGATAAAATAGATAGAATTATTAAATAGCAGTTGATAAATTTATACATTTGTAATTACAAATTGATTGATTGATAGATAGATAGATAGATAGATAGATAGATAGATAGATAGATAGATAGATAGATAGATAGATAGATAGATAGATAGATAGATAGATAGATAGATAGATAGATAGATAGATAGATAGATAGATAGATAGATAGATAGACAGATAGATAGATAGATAGATAGATAGATAGATAGACAGATAGATAGATAGATAGATAGATAGATAGATAGATAGATAGATAGATAGATAGATAGATAGATAGATAGATAGATAGATAGATAGATAGATAGATAGATAGATAGATAGATAGATAGATAGATAGATAGATAGATAGATAGATAGATAGATAGATAGATAGATAGATAGATAGATAGATAGATAGATAGATAGATAGATAGATAGATAGATAGATAGATAGATAGATAGATAGATAGATAGATAGATAGATAGATAGATAGATAGATAGATAGATAGATAGATAGATAGATAGATAGATAGATAGATAGATAGATAGATAGATTGATTGATAGATAGATAGATAGATAGATAGATAGATAGATAGATAGATAGATAGATAGATAGATAGATAGATAGATAGATAGATAGATTTATAAATTAATGGACCTCTTGGTCAATAGATTTTATGTGGCTTTATTGACTGATTGATTGATAGATTGATGATCGATTTGATTGATCGATTCATTCATTACTCTCTCCAAACCTCCCAGCAATGTCAGCCCACTTCGAACTCGATGAGCTGAGCCAGAGCTCCGAGAGCTACACAGTTGTCGAAGTGACCGTGGTGGAGTACTCGCTGAACTTTTTGGCTGTCATAACTCTGCTGCTTCTAATAGCAATCGTGGCGGCTGCATTCAAGAATGTATTGGTCAAGGACAAAAGCCAGGCCAGCAGGTCCATAACGGTTGTGGCCCAGCCTCTCAGAGCCAACAAAGCGAGCACTAAAGAAGTCTCAATCGTTTGATTCAGCCAGTTGCTAAGTATTGACAGGGGCTAATTCTGCACAAGAAATTGTATATTGCGTACTATTAGTAGACCTTGGCGCATCTGACCCGAATAAAATTTGCTTTTATGTGCAATTTAAAACAAAACCTTTGCGACAGCTAAAATGCAAATACAAAATCCAATTCTTTGTGCATAAAACCAAAGGAAATTTGGTATAATAAAACTGAAATTTCAAACTTCCCAGCAGAAAGATTTTCAAACAAAACTTTTTTTTTCCAATTTTCATTGTCAAATATATTTGTCCGAAAAGCCTTCATTGAAATTTGGTAGTATATACCACAGATACTATATACCTAGATAGGTCACTCCCTATCTCGCTGTGGGGACCAAAAATGATACTACTCTTAGGACGGTAGTGTAAATGCAAATTATAAGAAACATTCTTATCAGTGACTAAAATGAAATCGATCGGAAATGACGTTTTCAACCATATGCACAATCTTCTACAGTGTACATTCTTGACTCAAGGACTACTTAAGTAGAAGGACGCAAGACTCAGAATTGGTGAAAATTTCATTGGAGGCCGATTTTTCAATGTATCTCCTGTGTGCGCTATTGATCGTAAGATGCTTATTTTTGCGCAGAATAGGCAGTAACATATGCCCTTTGATTTAAGAAATCAATAAGTTGAACAATTCGGACTTGAAACACCTCAAAATACTTGTCAACAGTACAGTCCTATATACTAAAAAATAATCTAAAATTGCTGATTTTATTGTCGAAATAAACAAGAAGAAAACGTCAAAACACGAAACTGCAAACTAGCAAGGTAGCAGAAACAGGAAGAAAGACGACCTAGCAGGCGACGACATCATCGGTGGCGTCCAATTCGTCGCCGAATTCTTAGTCGAGGGCGTCCAGATCCGCGGTTGACGCACCAGGGCCGGCTTTTGTGATATGACAACATTGAGCGGCGACGATGGCAGTGCCAGCTGCTGCTCGCGGGCGCGTTTGGCCACCGGCAGTGTCCGTGGTGACGACAATCGGGGTTGGAAGTCGTCGTCGTCGTCGCCGAATAGTTCTCGTTTAATTCTGCTGCTGCTAATCGGCTGGCCCGGTGTCTCTTCGTCACTGTCCGAGACCACGCTCGCAGTGATCATAACATCATTGTCGTCGTCGGCCGCCGCCGCCGGGCCAATAGAGCCGGGTCGCTGCGAGTCGGTCACTAGCAAAGATGCTCTCTTCTGCTGCTGCTGCTTTTGGTGGTGCTGCTTCTGCCGCTCGGGCAATTCAGCAGCAGCTTCGGCAGCAGCAGCTTTGGCAGCTTCAGCTTCGGCAGCTTTGTCTGCTTCGGCAGCGGCAATCAGATCGTCAGCGTCAGTCTCGTCGTATTCGAAAAGATTGACGGCAGCCGCGGCATGCTCGCTTGCAACCTCACAGCTTAGCTGCTCCTCCAGAGCTGCCTGCCGCTCGGCTTCCTCACACGCCTCGATCAAGTCATCGACATCTTCGATATCTTCGGCATCGTAGTTGTCCATGTCGCACCAAATATTTAATTTTTTAATAGGAAAGTGCACTAAAAGAACTGAAACAGCAACAGCAGCGACTAAAGCGTTGTCTTGGTTTCCTTTCTCCTACTATATATATCACTGGGCACCGCTGTTAATTTTGTTGTCTTTGGCTAAAAGACCCTTTTGCTTGACCAAGCAGAAGAAGAGAGAGCCATAGAGAGAGCTAGGAAAAAGTGCTAGGCATCGCTGCAGCGCTGTGCTTTTAATATGTTTTGTCTATGACACGAACTCGACAACTTGAATACTGCTTTACCATGCACGCATGCAGAAAATGAATCTAAACCTGCTTTACTAACTAACTAACTAAATAAGTAATCCGGCGCCTCAGCCATTGAGCAGGCTCTTACGCCACTAGTAATAATTAAGGTTCCACATTAGGAGTGTACTCAGGTACACATGGTTTCTAAGCTAGAGTAAGAGACTGTGGCCAACAAGCTGAGCAGGCAACACCAGTCGGGCAAAGGGCGGGCCCTACCCCCTGCCTTCGGGGCGTTAAGCCCACTCCAAGCTCAAATCAAAACCTCCCCGGGGCCAGAGGGGGTTGAGTGAACCATTCAGGGAAGCCCGTGCCTTCTCCAGGGTTAGGAATGCCAAAAAACCGGTCAAATGACCGCCCCCACGGCCGTGGCAACCCGAAGGAGCCTCCCCACCCACTAAACCCTGGGTACTCTTGCCAGACAGTCTCTTATCTTTGAAGCGGCAGGAGGGCTAATCGCCGGGACTATTTCACGCTTTGCTTCGCCAACCCACCATTTCTATAGTGACCGTGCCAACGGCCTCGTCCTGGTCAGACTCAGTCCTGGTTCTGGCACACTCCAGCTTTACATGTAATAGAGTCGCTGGCTGTTCGCTCAGAGGGCACTCCGAGGGGGACCGTCAGAGCACCAACTGGAACAGGTATAGGCCTGCCTTCCCATACAGCTACCCACAGCCCTTCCTGATCAACTATTACCCTCCAACCCAGCCTACTAACTCAATACAAGCTTTCGGCCAGGCAGAGACAAGTTTCACAGGGGTACTGCGGTTAGGCGTCTCTATGCGAGACCAAACTTTACCATGCAGAGCCGCTTTACTATAGCGCTTTACCAGAGCACACGTTTTCAAAATTGATTTTTTATTTTGGCTATTTTTTCACTACTGATGGCTGGTCCTAAGAGTAGTGTGAGAGTAAATTAACCGAGTGACCTATCTACCTATCTATCTACCTAAGGTAGTTATATAGTATCTGTGATATATACTGATATTTTAGAGTTAATTGTAACACAGTTCGATGGCGGCATCATTGCATGCATTTATGCATTGGCTACAAGTAGCAACTTCCATGGCACTGCAACATTCCATGATTTTGCCACCTTCCATGACTCAGCCACCTTCCATGACTCAGCCACCTTCCATGACTCAGCCACCTTCCATGACTCAGCCACCTTCCATGACTCAGCCACCTTCCATGACTCAGCCACCTTCCATGACTCAGCCACCTTCCATGACTCAGCCACCTTCCATCACTCAGCCACCTTCCATGACACAGCCACCTTCCATGACTCAGCCACCTTCCATCACTCAGCCACCTTCTATGACTATGCCACCTTTCATGACTCTGCCCCCTTCCATGATTCTGCAACATTCCATGATTTTGCCACCTTCCATGACTCAGCCACCTTCCATGACTCAGCCACCTTCCATGACTCAGCCACCTTCCATGACTCAGCCACCTTCCATGACTCAGCCACCTTCCAT
Organism: Macrostomum lignano; assembly: GCA_002269645.1. Classification (NCBI taxonomy): domain Eukaryota; kingdom Metazoa; phylum Platyhelminthes; family Macrostomidae; genus Macrostomum; species Macrostomum lignano. The sequence goes on along the minus strand of NIVC01000555.1, from coordinate 215,553 downwards.
CAGCCACCTTCCATGACTCAGCCACCTTCCATGACTCTGCCACCTTCCATGGCACTGCAACATTCCATGATTTTGCCACCTTCCATGACTCAGCCACCTTCCATGACTCAGCCACCTAGTCCATGACACAACTATATTCTTACGACAGCGTTACATTCCAAAAATAGTTACAAAATAATTCTGCTCTTTATACACAGAAACAAAAATATTAAGATCACTGCACCTAAGAATTTATTCTTAAGAATAAAATTTAGCTACTTGCAATGTACACTGACCAGTTGCCAGAAAGGGAACTTTAATAGCTTCTTAGCTACGAGTGTAAGAATATCAACAGCGCAAAAACCGTTCAGGTCAATGTAAAAGACAGAGAGGTAGAAAAATGAAGTGTGCTGAAAAACGCGTAATTATTTACCGCGAACACTCCTGACGTCTTTTAATACCGTCTTTATTAACAAGCGTAACAAGAAAATGGTTTAAAAACACAAGTTGGGACCCAGTACACAGCGCATATTCAGAAAGCTGTATACGAGCTGTACATTTCTATACGCCCCCATCGTGAGTGTACATTTTTCAGCAAAGAAAGGGAACTTCATCAAAAATAAAGTTCGAGTTGTACGAGTATGAACGCAAAGAAGAAACGTATTTTCGGTTGGAAGCCTTGAGCACGCAAAATGTGTCCATAAGCAACATAGAGACGTTTTTGCTATACCGGATAATATACCAGATAATACCAGTAAATTCAAACCAAATCGTTTCTTGAGACGTCTATGCGACCGATAAGGTACATTTGGAGACGCTCAAATTTCTACCAAATACGCTTATTTGTTAGAGGGATAAATTCACAGAATATTATTTGGGAAAAATTATTAATGTAAAACGGGAACAACGCAGTAATGTGAAATTTTCAGGAGAAATATTAATAACAGTACATTAAATACGTATTTGCATCAAAAAAAGCGGATTCATGATCAAGGTACACAATTAATTTTAAGCAGTAATACATTTAGTACTACACTATCGTTAGCCTTATCATAAGAATAGGAACAGATATAATAGCATTACAAAACTATTCGAAACGCTAAAATCAATAATGTTTCATGCATAAGGGTATAGTAAAAAATCTTAACTGTGCATTCGCAATCGATTTGTTAATTCAGCACGCAGAGCCAATTCGCAGGCCTCAGTTAGTTTCGGTGAAGGTTCGATCAATCATTCAACGAAATTCCAGCTTTTCGGAGTTGCTCTTTCAGTTTCTCGATTTGCTCATCCTTACTGTTTATCGTATCTCTCACTCTCTGCTCCCTGCTCCTTCCGATATCGATGTTTTTCGCCATGTCTTTAGTCGATCTCTCAAGGCTAGCAATCAAGTTAGACAGCTCATTCAGACGCCGAAGCGTCGCGCTCATGCTTCCGCGAGCTTCGCTAAACCTGTCTGAGAGCCTACCAAGAGCATCGGACGTAACCTTGGTCCAAGCAGCAGTGCCTACGGAGGCCGTTGTCAGGCTTCCAGCGGCAAACATCGCTGGAGCAGTAGCCACGCCAGCAGTCGCCACAGCTGCACCCAAGCCAACGACTGCTGCACCGTAGCCTTTTAGTTTTCTGTCGCATTCCTCTTTTCTCTTGCGGTCCGCTTCCTTTGATAGCTCATCAACTAAGTGGGAGCAGTCATTGATGGCGGTGTTTAATTTCTCTTGAGTCTCAGAATATAGCTGTCCGCAAGCGGCACATTTTTTCAAAAGTTTATTCATATCTTCCAACAGCTTGTCCAATTCGACGGAGCTAAATTGTTTTTTCTCTTTATTTGATTTCTCGTAAACATCATAAAATTCGTTCCACTCTCTACAGAGCTCATCGCATCTTCTTTTCAGCTCATCTCCAGAAGACTTCGCATCGTCCATCGAGTCGAGAAAGTTCTTTCTCTTACTGTCTACCCTATAAGGGCAATCTGGAAGACCAAGCAGCTCATTTCTTGCGCTTCTTTCCGTACTACGTAGTTCACAAGCAAATCTGTTTGCATCTGAAGCTATTGAGTGAGCATTTTGGGTGGCTGGATTTAGCCACTCAAGGATAGCGTTGTACGAGTATCCATTTTCTCCTTGGGCCATTTCTCAAAACTGCAATAGTAAATTTACATTAAGAGAACGTTTAGAACAGAAATGATCAAAACGATTTCATAGTAATAAGTACTAATTATGCTCTACTAAATATCGTTTAAATATAAGTATTGAAACAGAGCAGACAGATCATTTAGATATGAACACTTACTGAGTTATATTTCGAAAACTTGAGAACCTGAAGCAAGGTGTGTATATAATTCTGTGAATAATACTTGAGTCTGTGCAACGGAAGGCATTAGAATTATACGAGCATATATAATCTTATTAACGCGGGAACATGGAGCTAAGGTAATGCCATGGAAATACCGCGGAAATTCCAAAGCTTTTCCGTGAATTTTTCTTGGTTGTTTTCAACAACAGTTTTCTAGAATTGCTAATGTACGACTTTAAAGTGAACTTAAGTATATTTATCTAGTTGTTTATCGCTTCTGAATTTAGTACACTAGACCTAACTATTTTCAAAATTGCTTCAGAATATCTCCAAAGGAAGCAATTTCTTTTTCAATTTAAAAGCTCTACATGTTCTACACTGAGCCGTCAGCTTCTTGATCGAACGAGAAAAATGAGTATGTGTCTTCATCGCTATTGATTTTAAAACGTTGGTGCAACCAGTATACAGAGAAGATTTCCTTAACGGAAAATATAAGCCAAGAAATTCTCAAATCCCAAATATGATCTCTTCTTGTCATTGCATATTACATGCACATAGAATTTGGAGTTTGGGTTAATGACATTAACTCGCTCCATTTATTGAGAAAAATTCATTTTGTAGTGTTTGATACTGCGGCATTGCGTTATAGCTCGTACATGTATATTCGACGACTTAACAGGTTGAAAGAAACGTGAACTATTTAACGACAAAACGGGTTTCGATATTCTAAAATTAAATAGAGTCGTATTATAAGATAGTAGTGCGATGTCCCTTTAAGTTTTGTAGCTAAAATGTTAGGTTTATCTTCTTGAAATTCGAAGTAGAAAGTACAGTAGCACTGCAGTAAATAATTTACTTCGAAGCTTTGCGCAGCAGTTCTTGGAGCCGCTGTATTTCCTTCTCTTTTGCGTCTAAAGTGTCAGCAACTCGAGATTCACGTCCAATCGCAGTGTCGATATTGGTCATGATATCTTTTACAAACTGGCTGAGCTTATCAGCTTCCTCAATGACTTCACCAGATTGAGCCTTGAGCTTCTGCAGGAGTTCAATCATAGTCTTCAAAGTTTCAATCGACTTGTTAAGCAGAGTTTCGTTGGATCGCAAAGCTTGTAGTCTCGCATCATCTTCTCGAGAAGGTTGTCTTAGATCCTGAGAAGCTAGAAAATCAGCTTCAGATTTAATAAACTCTGCCTCGTCATCGCAGAAGTTCTTCGCCTTCGTGAAAGCCTCAGTCAGTCGGCTAGAATCAGTCTGAAATTTCCTGCCAGCTTCGATGCTCTTTTCATCGCATGCTTCAATCTCCGTCAGCTTCTTTTTAGCAGCCTCGGCAGCCTTGGAGGACCTTTCAAGGTTTGACGACGCTTCGTGGCTTTGCAGAGCGATAAACTCCTCGCAGGTGTTCAGCAGCGACTGGTTGGACTGGTGCATGGCGCTGGCGGAGCTGCACAACTCGCCAATGGAGCTCTCAAGCTGACGAAAGCGGTTCTCAGCATCGGACGGATTTCTGAAGACGTCATGGGGCCAGTTTTTGCTGGCGACCTCAGTCTTCAGTCTGGCGAGATCTTGACGCAAACTATCGGATTTCTTGCAGATTTTATCGGCCATTTTTATCGCCGACTTTTGCCACGGCTCATGAGTCTGTTGCGCGTTGAGGGCCATTCTGGAAATAAAACAATGAATTTTTTTTTAGTACATGAGTACATACTTATCAAAAGAAGGTAGGTAGGGTACTTCATCATCTAAACTTACCTAAAGGTTTCTATAGACTGAAATTTAGGGTTTGAGAAGCTGGACTGAGTTCTGCCCGCGGGAAGAAATAGCAGCTTTTCCTGCAGCCAGATGTTTAAACTGCGTTCAAAAGGAAATTCCGCGGAAAAACCTTTTCAGGCTCTAGCGAATCAGGGCCAGGGCCTTACTATCGTAGCTGACAACAAACTGATTCCATGCTTTTCTGATTAATAATATTCTTTAGTCTCAAAACCTAGCTTGTTTAACATTGCTTAGAGTAATTTCACTTAAGGAAAATTAATGAAGATTGAGGGAAACAATTGAAAATGTACATTAATTTGGAATTTTAAGTACAACCACCGCTTTTATTTTTTTAAGTGATATGAATCAGCATGCATCAGCACGTTCTACTCATGTAAGTAGCTAGTGACGTTTTACGTTACCTTTCTTCAGCTAAAAAGCTGTAGCGTACCTCGTAAATTATTAAAAGTTTGCATGACTGATTCCATATACATTACTGATATTTCAGAACAGTCGTTTCAAAATGAATTCTCAATATGTTTTCAAAGCAATGAAAACAGTGATTAATTACTGAGAGTCCCGTCACGCGCAGGGAGAAGCTAGCCATGCTCCAGCTGCTGGTTTGCTTGGAACAGTTTGCTTCAAGCAGCCGCATGGTGTGCCAAAAGGAACCCGAGTTAAAGTGGCGTTTACGAGACTAATATTCTGGGCAGAGTAGCCTTCTGTGTCAAAGTTAGGGCTCTTTACTTAGCGGCGAGGGAATTACTGTTAAACTCCTAGATAGCTGCTGGTCTGTTGTCGTCTCAACATTTGAAAATGTCAAAAGCCCAAAGCGGTAACTTCTGACAGTGGCAGTAGCGTCAAATCTCCAAGGAGGTCACATCTACAAGAACAGTGTCAAATCTCCAAGAACACAAGAACAGTGTCAAATATCTAAGGAAAGCGTTAAATCTCCAAGAACAGACATTCACGACATTCTAATTACAACACTACTATACGCTCGTATATTAGGGAGAGCTGCATCACACTGCATATCATGCGCTCCGTACGGCATATCATTTCAGCATGCATGAACGAGAGTGCAAATTTTGCTTTCAGCAAAAAAGTTGCTTTTTTAAAAGTATGTTTATTATCATGGCCGAAATAAATGGCTTGGCTCATTCAAAGTATTTTTAGCCGAAGTGTCACCAACGTACGCCAAAAAAAAGTCACAAAACTTATCTATAATGCCTAGTGATAAGCTCTACTACATGTATGTACACGACCTGGCTTGCTGTACTGGCAAAGTGAGGCAACTTCGCGTTGTGAATACATTTAAACTGACGATTGGGAAGAGTCTATAAATGGCATTCGCTGCCAAGAGACGCTGCAAAGCTACTGAAATGAAAAACTCGAAAGACATGAACAAGGCGGTCTTCGAATCACCTCATGACGCAACGCTGGATCAGCCTGCAGGCTCGTCAGATCGGGAGAAAATCATTGCAACTTCAGTGGAGGACACAAAATCAGAGACGAGCAAGATGGAGACTCTGGAAAACGTCTGCTGCTGCATCCACATCTGCTTGGCGTGTCTTGAGTGTGGCCTGGATATTGCCAACCTTTTCAAGCCCTGACTGATTCAATCTAGTCTATTTAATATTGAACAATCACCGCGTACTTTTATTTCCAATTATTGCTTATACAGACCATTGTACTAAACATTACTGCGCAACTATAGTACTCTACACAACAATACACTGAAGTACACTCTCAGAGACTACTTAAGTGTCGTTTGTATATTTGTATGGTGTCGTCTGTCTGTCTGTCTGTCTGTCTGTCTGTCTGTCCGTCTGTCTGCGTGTCTGTCTGCGTGTCTGTCTGTCTGTGTGTCTGTCTGTGTGTGTGTCTGTCTGTCTGTCTGTCTGTCTGTCTGTCTGTCTGTCTGTCTGTCTGTCCATCTGTCTGTCCGTCTGTCTGTCTGTCCGTCTGTCTGCGTGTCAGTCTGTCTGTGTGTCTGTCTGTGTGTCTGTCTGTCTGTCTGTCTGTCTGTCTGTCTGTCTGTCTGTCTGTCTGTCTGTCTGTCTGTCTGTCTGTCTGTCTGTCTGTCTGTCCGTCTGTCTTTCTGTCTGTCTGTCTGTCTTTCTGTCTGTCTGTCTGTCTGTCTGTCTGTCTGTCTGTCTGTCTGTCTGTCTGTCTGTCTGTCTGTCTGTCTGTCTGTCTGTCTGTCTGTCTGTCTATCTGTTTGTCTGTCTGTCTCTGTCTGTCTGTTTGTCTGTCTGTCTGTCTGCAGCGTGAGTTTGAACTAGCCTGATAAAAGGCTGATTGCAGTAGCACTTACTGGCTCTTAGTATGGAAATGAGCAAGACTTGGAAGAGACTTACTGTGCACACATACAGTAGAAATAGATTTCCCTGCACAGAGACTGCAACAGCGACAAGGATATTCAGTGCAGATCGATAGCGATCGTACAAAATCGAACGCCAACGAAAATCTAAGGACCTACAAGCCCGAAAGTGTTAGCCATCCAGCATGTCGTAAAAGTGCGATCTTAACGCACCGCCAGTGCAGCTGGAGGAGCAGTCGCAGTTTGAGCTGGCCGACCCAGCAGTACCAACTTGCAGCTGAATTGCTGCTACGGTCGGAGGCTGCTCCTGTCTGAGCTACTTCTGCATCGGCTGTTTAGACTGCTGCCAACTCGTTCTGGAGCTATTTAGGTAATGCAGACTGTGGATGCTTATAACTACTTCTTTGAAAATGTTATTTTACCAAAAGAAAAATTTTTGACACAGAGTTAACCAGACAAAAAACTGTTCATAACTTATAATCTGACTGCGATCAGAGTGATCCTTACAAATTCATAAGGATGCAGAGATAGGGTTTTGAAACGACACAGTATCCTTATCGATACTTATACTTTTACGATAACGTTATCTCTATCCATTGTAAAACCCAATATGGTACAGGGAGTTGGCTTTTGAGGTAAAATTTTACAAAGAGGGTTGGTTTTTAGCGCCAAATACAGCTGATATTGTTAGAGGCTTGAATATTTTAATTCGCAGCTATTTGAGTCTCGACTTGGTCTTGAGGGAGAAGAACAGACATACCATCTCTGCTGATGGTGGTCAGATGTTGGTAGAGAAACCCAATTGAAGTGAAGAGAGAGTTGTCTTGAGTAGTAAAGAAATTCATGAGATTTCTCTGCAGTTTGAGTCATTGAGAGAATGTGATATTAAAGTTGGCAAAGAATCTGGCATAAAATAGGAGCACTTTAACATCGCCTTACTATAAGTAGACAAAAACGTATAGTAGTTGTCACGATAGCTTCTCTGCACAAAAACGAATACTGTATTATCGGATACTTGCAGCATTGTAATCATAAAATAGGAGCATTTTAACATCGCCTTACTATAAGTAGACAAAAACGTATAGTAGTTGTCATGAGAGCTTCTCTGCACAAAAACGAATACTGTATTATCGGATACTTGCAGCATTGTAATCATAAAATAGGAGCATTTTAACATCGCCTTACTATAAGTAGACAAAAACGTATAGTAGTTGTCATGAGAGCTTCTCTGCACAAAAACGAATACTGTATTATCGGATACTTGCAGCATTGTAATCATAAAATAGGAGCATTTTAACATCGCCTTACTATAAGTAGACAAAAACGTATAGTAGTTGTCACGATAGCTTCTCTGCACAAAAACGAATACTGTATTATCGGATACTTGCAGCATTGTAATCATAAAATAGGAGCATTTTAACATCGCCTTACTATAAGTAGACAAAAACGTATAGTAGTTGTCATGAGAGCTTCTCTGCACAAAAACGAATACTGTATTATCGGATACTTGCAGCATTGTAATCATAAAATAGGAGCATTTTAACATCGCCTTACTATAAGTAGACAAAAACGTATAGTAGTTGTCATGAGAGCTTCTCTGCACAAAAACGAATACTGTATTATCGGATACTTGCAGCATTGAAATCATAAAATAGGAGCATTTTGATGTTGCTTTACTATAAGTAGACAGAAAGGCACAATACTTGTCATGACAGCTTCAATGCAATATTGCATACTGCAGTATCTGGTTCTTGCAATATCTGGTTCGGCTTCAACTTGTTAACCCAATCAACAGAAGCGCCTTTGTGAGATGCTAGCTCAATGGCTCGCAAGCGTAAAAGAGAAATTCCCAACGCTTAAAAATGGACGCAAGCGTTGGGGACTGCGACCGCTGCTGAGGGGATGCTAAGTCAGAGAAATCGATACAGCCTCTGCTGGCTCAGCAGGTAGAAAGGTGGAGAGTACAATTGCCTTACTTTAGGAATAGCCTTCGCTGTTCAATTCTGTCTGTTTCTACTTCCGGGCAAGCTTCTCTCTGCGTACTCTCTCCCAAAACTCATCCTCTCCGTCTCCGCTGAGCCTAAACCTGGCGACAGCCTGGCGTACTGGTGGTTGAAAGCTGTTGGGATCTGGCTTTGGGCAGACAATCGAATGAAGTTTGAACAATGCGATTCTTTGGGGATAGTACAGATAGAATTAATGGGATTATGGGGGAACGTTTTTTTTTAACAAAGTCGACTCCCATTTTTATTTCTTTTTGGAATACTAAATGCAAAACTATTGGCATTATAGAGGAAGTGGAAACAATTTCCGAAAATCCCCCTCATACCTGCTACTTAGGAGATCATCACTGCTCAAGGATGTAATTTACATTGTCTAGCGTGAGTAGCACTTGATCAGCAAATCCTTGAGTAAAGGAGCCGGCCTAAAATTTCTACCTGTTTACTCTGACTAATGAGTAAACATGCCTGTCTATCAAGGAAATATAGAAAAATAGTGTCATGAACTGACTGCACTTTTGAAAGAATAAGAAAACGCTTTAGCCTTGATCAGGCAAGGCCGTGCAGCAGCTTGTATTGTGCAACTAAAGGCAACCAGAATTCTTATGGTTCTAGGCTTACAGAGATACGCCAGGTTGGGACATAGACAATAAAATGAAGCGGCAATGCATTTGCCAAAAATAACGAAACTAAAGAGTACACGATGAACGGACAAAGACTGCAATAAAACACTGCTTCTACGATACCAACTGCGGGATCGCATTGGATAATTAATGGTATAGGTATAGTACACGTAGTTTTCCAGCTGAGACGAGACTGTTCCCCAAGGCGATATGGTACAGTCCCCCAAAGTAAGTGAAGCTAAATTGCTAGCACAATATTCTAAGGGAGTAAATATAGGGATATTGATAGGGAGTAAATTGCAGTTCAAAAGTCACCAGAAGAAAACTAATCGATACTGAAATTTAAATTATGTTGCATTATCCGCAGCTGGCCAGCTACTTCACTTACTGATAGCTTGAATATTGCAAACATTGTAGGCAGTAGTACAGGTATATGCAGTTGATACAGCCAACTATCGCGTAATTAGAACAAATACAATACCAATTACAAAAATTATTCAAACACTCGTAGCTAAAAAGATCACTTTTTCCATGCATAAAGGGTAGTAGAAAATGTTAACTGTATTCGCAATCTATTAGTCAATAGTGTGCAGAGCCAATTCGCAGGCTTTAGTCAGTTTTTGGTGTGAAAATTTGATCAGTCATCTGAAATTCCAGCATTTCGGAGTTGCTCTTTCAGTTTCTCATTTTCCTGCTCCTTACTACGTATCGTATCTTTCAGTTTCTCATTTTCCTGCTCCTGACTACGTATCGTATCTTTCAGTTTCTCATTTTCCTGCTCCTTACTACGTATCGTATCTTTCAGTTTCTTATTTTCCTGCTCCTTACTACGTGTCGTATCTTTAACTCTCTCCCTTCTTCCGTTTTCGATGCTTCTCGTCATGTCTTTAGTCGATCTCTCAAGGCTAGCAATCAAGTTAGACAGTTGCATCAGGCACCGACGCATCGTTTTCATGCTTCCGCGATCTTTTCTAAACTTGTCAGAGAGCCTACCAAGCACAGCTGCACCAAAGCTAACGAGAGCTGCAAAGTTGCCTTTACGTTTTCTGGCAGATTTCTCTTTTCTCTTGCGGTCCGCTTCCCTCGCTAGCTCTTTAACAAAGAGGGAGCAGTCATTGATGGCGGTGTTTAATTTCTCTTGAGTCACAGAATATTGCTGTCTGCAAGCGGCACATTTTTCCGAAAGTTTATCCACATCTTCCAACAGCTTGTCCAATTCGGCGGATTCTTTTTTCCCTTTGCTTGATTTAGCGTAATCATTGGCAAATTTTTTTCCATTCTTTACAGAGCGCATCGCATTTACTTTTCAGCTCATCTCCAGAAGATTTCGCACCGTCCATCGAGTTGAGAAACCTCTGTCTACTAAAGTCCACGCTGTAAGGGCTGCAGTATGAGAGAGAGAGCAGCTCCTTTTTTGCGCTTCTTTCCGTACTACGCAGTTCACAAGCGAATTTGCTTGAATCTGAAGCTATCAACCTTGCATTTTTGGTGGCTGGATTTAGCCACTCGTGGATACCGTTGTACGAACAATCATTCTTTCCTTGGGCCATTCCTCAAAACTGCAATAGTAAATTTACATTAGGAAAACGTTTCTAAGTGCATGATAAAACAATTTCATAGGAAAAACAAATACGAGTACTGAAACAAAGCAGTCAGATCATTTCGATATAAACACTCACTGAGGTATATTTCGAAGACTTAAGCACCTGAAGCAAGGTATGTAAATAAAGCTGTGAATGATGCTAGAGTCTCTGCAACCGAAATCACTATTATACGTACATTATTAATCGTAGATTTTTATACATTTAGATTGACGCGCGAATATGGAACTAAGGTAATGCCATGGAAATACCGCGGAAATTTCACTGGTTTTCCCCGGATTTTTCTCGTGTGTCTTCCGAGATGCAGTAAAGTACAGTACAGTTCTATTGAGTATACAGTGATGTTTGCGATTTTAAAGGGGATTTTGGTATATTTATTTCGATATATATCGTCTCTGAATTTAATTTACTTACCGGTATGCGTTTCTGTTGCTAATGTTTTTAAAACATCGGTGCAACCATGCATAGAGGAAAGATACGAGCGTAAGCCTTCTAGGAAAATATAAAACAAGAAATTTTCTAATCGCCAGATGATCTTTTCTACTTTCAAAAAAATGAAATTGCATGATTTAATCTACCTCTTAACAGCGGTTCTTACAGCTCGTCTGCTCTACTCAACTGTATCAGCATCAGCATCGTTTGTAATCAGCCACGGACAAAGAAGTCGCCGCTGCTGGCACTGCAAACTCCAGCAGGTGGCACAGGCGCTACTGCTGCTGGCTGAAGATCACCGCCTGGCAGCCAGGACCAGCGCACAGGGACACGCACTGGATCCGACTCGGAGAGCTGACAGTCGTAAAGTTTAGGGCATCAGGGATGTTGAGATCGACGATGGTCCCGTTGCTACGGACGAAGAAGTTGTTACCTTCGATTCGGTATGAAATAATTTGAAGTTAAACGATTCGCCTCTCAATGGCATTTCAGTGCCTCTCAACTGCTTTAAACTTAGTTTTGCAACCAAAATACTGTACAATGTAGTCATGTATGAAGAACAGAGATTGAACAAGTGGACACCAGCAGCAGCAATTCACCGCTGGTGTAGCCCAGCTGGAGCGAACTGTTTCGAAAGTCGCCTCCGCAGTTCTGTAAATAGTTTCCTTCGCAGGCGAAATGGCAGTCCTCGGCAGGAACTGGCCTCAGCGACCCGTAGGAGTTGCCGCAGTAGCACCAGTATACGGCCTGCACAGCCGCGAACTGGAAGCTGCCCAGAGCGCAGACACTGCTGCACAGCTCATGAGTCATTTGGCTGCTGCCGACAAAAGCGGTACCGCCTTCGTACATCGAAGATACCACGGAGCTGCCCATCATTGTGAGGCTAATGTGCCTCATGTCACCGACGTCTCTCATGCCAGTCGTGTAGTCAACGAAGGAGCCGAGATCCAAGATCTGGAACTGCCGGACCAGAGCGGTGCAGATCAGGCATGGCTAGACTGTTTTTTTCAGTGCGGCATTAAGAAGAAGATTGGCGAATCTCTATGCGAGAGAAAGAGAGGCTAAATAACAGCAGCCTGATTGCCAAGCGTTAAATGTGAATAATTCTCGTTGCTCATTATAACCTGATGCTTTGGTACACAGCTACTCTCACCCTGGTACTTTGCCTCAAAAAATGACGCCTTGTAATTTGATCTAAACTTTTTATTCGTTTTCGTTATAGCAAGACGTCTGACTCTTTCGCTAGCAACTGAGCTGTAGGTTTTCATCACTCTGGTTTTCAGACCACATGGATGAAAGACTACTGGAAGTAGCGACGACGGAGCGTGATCTTATCTTGTGATATAATTGAATTATCTTGTCAGTTTAAGATGGTGCCCCGATCTGGGGTCCAGCTAACACACCGTGACACCAACAGACAGACGCAGTCAGTTTAAGATGGTGCCCTGATCTGGGGTCCAGCTTATAAGCTCTCATTCCCAGACTCTCTTAAGGTCCGATATTCCGCGAGTTCTGATTATCTCTTTTAAATAAATTGAAATGTAGTGCCTGTGAATAGTATAAGAATGTTTCCCTTTTGTTTTGCTTTGTATGTTTTTAGTGGTACTTATTACATTTTAGGCAGTCGACAGCAGAAACGAGTTTTCAACGAATTGGTTCCAAGACAAAAAGTTTTTTTCGCATATCCAAAGGCTTTTAACCGTGATCGGCTATGTGAAGAAGGCGTGAAGTATTTTGGTGGCACTATTGCTTCGTTTTTTTTTCAAATCAGGGAAGCGACTTTAGTATTTTTTGTTGTCGAAGTTAGTTTTGGTACTAAACGTTGAGTTGTTTTTTAATTCTATTGTTGGTATCAATTTAAGTGAGCGTATTCGAGTGTATCTTTTAACGCTTCTTAATCCTAATGATAGAACAATTTGATTGCATTATCCTGAACGTTATACTCGTACAAAGTATTTTATGTAATTTGATTAATTTCATAGGTGGACTTCGTCGTCTCAATTTCAACACCTGCGAACTGTTCGGAAATGTCCATTTCGAACATATCGGCAACAGTGGAGTTGCCACGGGGATGTGCGATGCAAAAAATGGCTACCGCAGCCAGTGCATATTCTGGCTTTTGCTCTGCCGATGACGATGTTGCAAAAACAAGGCTCATCGGAATTCCAAATATCAGTCTACTAGAGGTTCGAGACTATTTACGTGACCGCGGCTATATTGCTAGTCGAGCCAACTCAGCTAATGCGGCAGGATCATTTGCATTAAATCACGGCAAAATCCAGTTGTTATTGGGGATGCAAGCCGTCGGGGTGGACCAATTTTTTCTGAAAATCTACAAGTGTTCGACTATTTTGCTAATCAGGATTTATACGGCCTTCGAGAATCCGAGGAGCAGGATCAACGAATCCGGCAAAAAAAATTTCAATGTTTTGTGTTTCTTTAAAATTGTTTCCTTTACGTTAAATCGATTATTTCCAATTGCCTCCATCTGTGTTTAACCTTAGCTGACAGTGTTAGGTTTACGCTAAATTTGGTCTATGATTTTGAATCGGTGTGAAGGTTCACCTAAAACACGTTCTGTCGGTGTCCATATAAACCGGTCCAGTTTAAGTAATAAAAATACTGGTGCAATTTCCACTAATGAGAGCCTCTGTCAGCTTCAAAAATAAACAAACTTTTGAAGATCTTTCGTGAACTAAAAAAGGCTCTATTAAAAGTAAAAGAGTCGGTGGTCCATGTAATGCATTAAAACTTCTGAGGTCCAGCTAAACACACAGACACTTGTATGTCTGTCTGTCTGTCTGTCTGTCTGTCTGTCTGTCTGTCTGTCTGTCTGTCTGTCTGTCCGTCTGTCTGTCTGTCTGTCTGTCTGTCTGTCTGTCTGTCTGTCTGTCTGTCTGTCTGTCTGTCTGTCTGTCTGTCTGTCTGTCTGTCTGTCTGTCTGTCTGTCTGTGTGTCTTAGTGTCTGTCTGTCTGTCTGTCTGTCTGTCTGTCTGTGTGTCTTAGTGTCTGTCTGTCTTAATGTCTGTCTGTCTGTCTGTGTGTCTTAGTGTCTGTCTGTCTTAATGTCTGTCTGTCTGTCTGTGTGTCTGTGTGTCTGTGTGTCTGTCTGTCTTAGTGTCTGTGCCTGTGTCTGTCCGTCTGTCTGTCTGTGTGTCTGTGTGTCTGTCTGTCTGTCTGTCTGTGTGTCTGTGTCTGTGTGTCTGTCTGTCTGTGTGTCTGTCTGTCTGTCTGTGTGTCTGTCTGTCTGTCTGTGTGTCTGTCTCTCTGTCGGTTTGACACAGAACAAATATGTAAAGATGAATGAATAAATGGTTATTGACGATTAAAAATTTTTGGTTAAGTTTGATGAAAGTCCGTCTAGCTCTCTAGCTCTCTTGGAAGAGATACACTGTGCACACATACAGTATAAATTTCCTTGCGCAGAGACTGCATCAGCGACAAGGATATTCAGTGCAGATCAATAGCGATCGTACAAAATCGAACGCCAACGAAAATCCAAGGACCTACAAGCCCGAAAGTGTTAGCCATCCAGCATGTCGTAAAAGTGCGATCTTAACGCACCGCCAGTGCAGCTGGGGGAGCAGTCTGTGGCGGTCCACTGCCGCCAACTTATTAACATAATGCGGACTGCAAAGCTTTGCCTAAATGCCTCTCTTACTTTTATATCTATGGCCCAAATAGACGCTCAAATTGAGAAGCCAGGCCGAACTTGAGGCCTGGCAAGTGGACTTTCTTTACTCGCTCGCACAGCCTTAGGCGAGCCGCTACATTGTTGAGCCCGACTCCCGCCGCCGCTTGCGGCGGGCCAACCCCGCGGACGCGGCACGCAGCACAGAGGACATCAGCGCCCATTAGAGCAGACGGCCATCCGTCTGCAGCCTCCATCTGGCTTTCTACGCTGGCGCTGCCAACACCAGCTCCACGACGCACGCGCCGGGCCACCGCCGGTCCAGCGTTTCTGGCCGGCATCCGCTGCCGCCTATGTCACGGCCGTAGCCGCCTGCCCGGCCTCCGACTCTCGACAGCCGCAGCACATAGCGCCACATGGGGGTCCTGAGCTGCTGCCGTGAGCTCCTCAGTTTCCCCCAGCCCCATCCGCTACTGCCTGGCGGTGTGTCGTCCCGAGTGGGTGCCTTCTGCATGACTGGCAACATTCTCGCCGCCCCATCCTGGGGTCCCGCCGGTTCAGCGTTTCTGCCCGGTGACTGCTGTCGCCTTCGTCAAGGCCGTAGCCGCTTGCTCGGCCACCGACTCGCGTGCGACTGCAGCGCCCATTTGTTCCGTCCCTAGTGGTGCAGCGGGCATAAGATCTTGGCAAGGCACTGACAGTGCATACACCGCCATCATAGTCGTGCGCGACCGCTATCGGCCCCGCCATCGGCATTACAGTCCCGCGACCGCATCCCGGCGTCCTTTTGCCAGCGTACGAAGTTCCACGCTGCATCGCCCCCGCAGTTGACATTCTGCTGGCGCACAGGGCTCGACACTGGACGCGTCTGCATGCTGGCCACCTTTCCGTCAACCTGGGTCAGTCAATCCGGCACCACTGTGACTAAGTCTGCATCTGCACGCAACCTGTCAGATCAGTGCCCTGCAGCGCAATGGTTCCATACAATGAGGCACATTTAGTAAAGCTCTGGGGGGAGCTATGTGGCGGTCCACAGCCGCCAACTTATTAACATAATGCGGACTGCAGAGCTTTGCCTAAATGCCTCTCTTACTTTTATATCTATGGCCCAAATAGACGCTCAAATTGAGAAGCCAGGCCGAACTTGAGGCCTGGCAAGTGGACTTTCTTTACTCGCTCGCACAGCCTTAGGCGAGCCGCTACAAGTCGCAGTTTGAGCTGGCCGACCCAGCAGTAATAACAGGCAGCTGAAGTGCTGCTACGGTCGGAGGCTGCTCCTGTCTGAGCTACTTCTGCATCGGCTGTTTAGACTGCTGCCAACTCGTTCTGGAGCTATTTAGGTAATGCAGACTGTGGATGCTTATAATTACTTCTTTAAAAATGTTATTTTACCAAAAGAAAAATTTTGACACCGAGTTAACCAGACAAAAAACTGTTCATAACTTATAATCTGACTGCGATCAGAGTGATCCTTACAAATTCATAAGGATGCAGAGATAGGGTTTTGAAACGACACAGTATCCTTATCGATACTTATACGTTTACGATAACGTTATCTCTACCCATTGTAAAACCCAATATGGTACAGGGAGTTGGCTTTTGAGGTAAAATTTTACAAAGAGGGTTGGTTTTTAGCGCCAAATACAGCTAATATTGTTAGAGGCTTAAACATGGACAACTAGAGTAACTAGAAAACTAGGACAGCTCTAGTTGTCCATGGGCTTGAATATTTTAATTCGCAGCTATTTGAGTCTCGACTTGGTCTTGAGGGGCGGCAGACCTCCCTGACCGGCCCCGCGCCCTAGCCTTTGCGGGTCTTTCAGGGATTAGCGGAATGGGCGACGCTCGCCTCCCCGCTGCGTCTTCGGACCGCCCTGCAGCTAAGTCAAGTAAGTCAAGTGGTCTTTAAGGGTGAACGAACAGACATACGACTTCAAACTCTGCTGTTGGTGGTCAGATGTTGGTAGAGAAACCCAATACGGTGAAGAGAGAGTTGTCTTGAGTAGTAAAGAAATTCATGAGGTTGCTCTGCAGTTTGAGACTGAGGATGGATTGGGGTGGATTTTACCGTTGAAGAGTTAGTTTTAACCTTAACAATTGTTATTGAGAGAATGCGATATTAAAGTTGACAAAGAATCTGCAATAAAATAGGAGCATTTTCACGCCATCTTACTATAAGTAGACAAAAAGCATTTAAATCATTTAAATACATGTAGGAGCATTTTGATGTTGCTTTACTATAAGTCGACAGAAAGGCACAATACTTGTCATGACAGCTTCAATGCAATATTGGATACTGCATTATCTGGTTCTGGCAATATCTGGTTCGGCTTCAACTTGTTAACCCAATCAACAGAAGCGCCTTTGTGAGATGCTAGCTTAATGGCTCGCAGGCGTAAAAGAGAAATTCCGCAACGCTTAAAAATGGACTCAAGCATTGGGAACTGCGACCGCTGACTGAGGGGATGCTTAGTCAGAAAAATCGATACAACCTCTGCTACCTCTGCTGGCTCGGCAGGTAGAAAGGTGGAGAGTACAATTGCCATACTTCAGGAATAGCTTTCGCTGTTCAATTCTGTCTGTTTCTCCTTCCGGGCAAGCTTCTCTCTGCTCTCCTGTGTACTCTCTCCCAAAACTCATCCTCTCCGTCTCCGCTGGGCCTAAACCTGGCGACAGCCTTGTTTGAGCTCTCCACACTGTACTGGTGGTTAAAAGCTGTTGGGATCTGGCTTTGGGCAGACACCTGAATGAGGTATGAGCAATGCGATTTCTTTGGGGATAATCACTCTTTGGGGAATTTCAGTAGCTGCAGCAGCGGCCACAGAATATACAGTATATATATATATGAGACTGCAGTCTCAGTCGTCTATGGCACAACCCCTCCACGCCGAATACGCGTAAGTATAAGTGACCACTATCTTTCTTCACAACAAAGGTAGCTATATATGCAAATACTTTTTGCGGCAGATTTTTCTGCGAGAGGGCTGATCGGGCATTCTGTCTATATTCTGTGGGGATAATACAGATATAATTAATGGGATTATGGAGGAACGTTTTTTTAAACAAAGTCGACTCCCATTTTTTGTCGATTTCTTTTTGGAATAATAAATTCAAAATTAGTGGCATTATAGAGGAAGTGGAAACAATTTCCAAAAATCCCCCTTATACCTGCTATTTAGGAGATCATCACTGCTCAAGAATGTAATTTACATTGTCTAGCGTGAGTAGCAATTGATCAGCAAATTCTTGAGGAAAGGGCCGGCCTAAAATTTCTACCTGTTTAACCTGACTAATGAGTAAACATGCCTGTCTATCAAGGAAATATAGAAAAATAGTGTCATGAACTGACTGCACTTTTGAAAGAATAAGAAAACGCTTTAGCCTTGATCAGGCAAGGCCGTGCAGCAGCTTGTATTGTGCAACTAAAAACAACCAGAATTCTTATGGTTCTAGGCTTGCAGAGATACGCCAGGTTGGGACATAGACAATAAAATGAAGCGGCAATGCATTTGCCAAAAATAACGAAACTAAAGAGTACACGATGAACGGACAAAGACTGCAATAAAACACTGCTTCTACGACACCAACTTCTGGATCGCATTGGATAATTAATGGTATAGGTATAGTACACGTAGTTTTCCAGCTGAGACGAGACTGTTCCCCAAGGCGATATAGTACAGTCCCCCAAAGTAAGTGAAGCTAAATTGCTAGCACAATATTCTAAGGGAGTAAATATAGGGATATTGATAGGGAGTAAATTGCAGTTCAAAAGTCACCAGAAAAAAACTAATCGATACTGAAATTTAAATAATGTTGCATTATCCCGCAGCTGGCCAGCTACTTCACTTACTGATAGCTTGAATGTTACAAAAATTGTAGACAGTAAGTACAGGTATATGCAGTTGATACAGCCAGCTATCGAGTAACAACCTTCCCCTCAAATACAATACAATTACAAAAACTATTGAAACACACGCAACTGAAACTATCACTTGTGTTATGCATAAGGGTATAGTAAAAAATGTTGACTGTATTCGTAATCGATTAGTTAACATCGTGCAGAGCCAATCCGCAGGCTTTAGTCAGTTTTCGCTGCGACGATTCGATCAATCATCCATCGAAATTCCAGCTTTTCGGAGTTGCTCTTTCAGTTTCTCGATTTCCTGTTCCTTACTACGTATCGTATCTCTCACTCTCCGCTCTCTGCCCCTTCCGATTTCGATATTTCTCGCCATTTCTTTAGTCGATCTCTCAAGTTTAGCAATCAAGTTAGACAGTTCATTCAGACGCCGAAGCGTCTCGTTCATGTTTCTGCGAGCTTTGCTAAACTTGTCAGAGAGACTACCAAGAGCATCGGACGTAACCTTAGTCCAAGCAGCGGTGCCTACGGAGGCCGTTGTCAGGCTTCCAGAGGCAAACATCGCTGGAGCAGTCGCGCCAGCAGTCGCCACAGCTGCACCAAAGCCAACGACTGCTGCACCGTAGCCCATAAGTTTTCTGTCGGATTCCTCTTTTCTCTTGCGGTCCGCTTCCTTCGCTAGCTCATCAACTAAGTGGGAGCAGTCATTGATGGCTGTGTTTAATTTCTCTTGAGTCTCAGAATATTGTTGTCCGCAAGCGGCACACATTTTCAAAAGTTTATTCATATCTTCCAACAGCTTGTCCAATTCGGCGGAGCTAAATTGTTTTTTCTCCTTACTTGATGTTTCGAATTTTTGAGAAAAGTCGTTCCATTCTCTACAGAGCTCTTCGCATCTTCTTTTCAGCTCATCTCCAGAAGATTTTGCATTGTCCATCGAGTCGAGAAAGTCTACCCTATAAGGGCAATCTGGAAGACCAAGCAGCTCATTTCTTGCGCTTCTTTCCGTACTACGTAGTTTACAAGCGAATTCGCTTGCATCTGAAGCTATCAACCTTGCATTTTGGGTGGTTGGATTTAGCCAATCAACGATAGCGTCGTACGAGTATCCATTTTCTCCTTCAGCCATTTCTCAAAACTGCAATAGAAAATTACGAAAAGTTTACAAAAATATTTGTAAGTTCTTGATAAAAAAATTCATAGCAAAATCAAATAAATACTGAAACAAAGCAGTCAGATCATTTAGATATAAACACTTAGACTTACATTAGTTATATTTCGAAGACTTGAAAACCTGAAGTAAGGTGTGTAAATAAAGCTGTGAATGATGCTAGAGTCTCTGCAACCGAAGTCATTATTAGATTTTTATATATTCAGATTGACGCGCGAACATGGAACTAAGGTAATGCCATGGAAATACCGCGGAAATTTCACTGGTTTCCCCCGGATTTTTCTCGGATGCCTTCCGAGAGGCAGTAAAGTACAGTATAGTTCTATTTAGTACAGTGATGTTTGCGATTTTATTGTGGATTTACGTATAGTTATCTAGTTTTTATCGTTTCTGAATTTAGTTTATTTGACCAAAATATTTCAGTTATTATGTTACGCGCACTCGTGTTTTGGCCATTATTCAACTCAGTTGCATACTACACAAGTGCATTGTTTAGCAATTTGACGATCATTATTCACATTTTTAATGCAGAACAATCCATTACTACAAACAATGCATTGTCTGTAGGATCGTCAAACAGAAAAACAATGCAAAGAATCAGCGGTCCCAGTGCGTCATTATTTATACATTGTATTTATACTTTCACTCAGCGCGCAGTCATTATTCCACACTTTTGCGGCCATTATTCTACACTTTTTTCGCGGTCATTATTCCACACTTTTCTCTTGACCATAGACTAAACGTTGCTCGCTATGTTGTCTGCAGAGGTTACTTGGACCATAGACAGAAAACTTGCAATATTGATGTCCATTTCTTATCACTCTTGACATATTAAGGGACGCGTTTTTGTAGCTTCAAAATGCCTGCGCTTATCAATTGGAAAAATCTTCCGGTCGACTCGCTCAATGGTGTCAAGATGGACGAGCTGCAACTTTTGTCGGAGATAAGCATGCATGGAGAAAATCACGATGACCAGGCCCTGAGTGATTTCATTAAGTGGCTTGAGAACGATCATGGCACTGAAGAACTGCCTGAACTTCCGGAGGTGGCGGGCGACGACATGGACCTGAGTTCGAGAATGGATGGTGTAGAAATTCAGTCACTGCCAAAGTCAACGGTGGACCAGATGAATCGGCATGGGCAGGCTTTCGTGAAGTTTCTCTCTGAGACAACCGAGGAGTCGCCTGTGACGATGGAAGTGTGGAAGCTGAATGAGTACTTGCGCTATTATTATTTCGGTCTGCAGAGGACGAACGGTGAAAAGTATTCGCCGTCAAGTCTTGTGTGCATTAGAGCTGGGATACACCGGTACTTTAACCTAATTCTGAAGCGCTCTATCAACTTCATTGACGGAGAAGAGTTTTCGAGCTCCAATCGCATGCTAAGAGTGAAGGTGAGGGAATTCCACAATGCTGGAGGCGTTACCAAGCAATTTGAAGCTATCGAGGAAGCTGATCTAACAAAGTTGCGAGCATATTTCGACGGAAGTACCGCTGAGAAGTTGCAGGATGAGGTATTGTTCATTATGTACGTTTTTGGAGAGCGTGGGCAAGAGCACATGCCGGCACTGAAGGCAGCAAGCAGTCTGTTGACGAAGGTGGATGCTGATGGCAGACCCTATATGTCGCTTCCAATACTGCCTACAAAGAATCAAAATTCCGATCCTACGCGTTGTAAGGACGACCGCCCGAAGCAAGCTAGGCTGTATCGGAAGCAGCGGGACCTGGTCAATAAATACATTTCGCTGCTCCCATCGGATCGCAAGGACGACTGCTTGCTCCCAAGAGCACTACCGAATGACAAGACAATGGGTTGTTTGCGTTTTTCATCTCAGCAGGTACGAGGTATCAATTGGTTCACCTCATTGATGAAACGGCTTAGCAAGCAATGCAATCTATCTCGAAAGTATACAAATCATTGTATACGGGTGACGCGAATCGCGGACTTGCACGAGACTGGCCATGGAATGAATGATATCATGTGCTTCGCCCGTCAGAAGAGCGAAAAAACGGTGCGCCGATATCTATCAAGGAAGCGCGACCGCGCAGTTTTTGAAGCGTCGACGGCTGTAAGCGCGGCCTTAGATCGTCCTATCGAGGTGCCCAAGCAATCGAACGGCGTAAACATGCCGCGCATTGAGACAGGTGTCGACGGTATCTCACCTGTCGAAGTCAAGCCGGCTAATGAAGTGCAAGTTTCAAGTGGTAAGTTTGAGTAACTAAATGAATGTCTATTTATCAGAAAATGTTTGTTGGTGAACAAATGTTCCTTTGGTGTAAAAACAGTTTCGCTTTAAATTATTTCAGTGATGAACACCCAGGCACATGTGTCTCGAATTTTCGAAAATTGCCGCTTTGAAAACTGTACATTTAATTTTGGGGGTAATTAATAGGCGTCTTTGACATCTGCAGTAACGTTGATAGACAGTGACATTTAATTGCTCCTGTTCTGGTTTTGTGTTCATGTTTATTTAATGCATGGATGAATGCAGCTTTTACACCTTTTCACGTTCAATTTTGAACAAACTCCAGTTCTAAAAAAACTAGCAGAAATTCAATTCAGACGATTCAGACTGGGGACAATTTTGTCTATGGCTAAAACTTGCTTCGGTTGCATAATGTTTTGAACGGGGGTTTGTTGCCCAAGTCTGAATTGTCTGAATTGAATTTCCGCTAGTTTTTGTAGAACTGGACTTTGATCAAAATTGAACGTGAAAAGGTGTACATGTTTTTCTTGTTTGACACAGTTTTGGCCATAGACTACTAGCCGTGAGGCCCTGATATCTTTTCAGTTATACGAGTTCTCGTATTTGCATCCGTTGCTTATTGGTTAAAATATACTGATTGACTCTTTTGTCTATGGAAAGTTCCAAAAGTGTGGAATAATGGCCTAAATTAAACTTCATTGCGTCTGAAGGAAAGTATATGTACAATGAATTTTTTCAAAGCAGAAAGTTCTGCATGTTTTACACTGAGCCGTCCGCTTAACGCCTTGATCGAACGATAAAAAGGAAAATGTGTCTTTGTTGCTACTGCTTTTAAAACGTTGGTGCAACCACCAGCATACAGGGTAGATAAGCCTTCCGGGAAAATAAAAAAAGAAATTTCAAAACGCAAGATGATCTCTTCTTGTCATCGCGCTCAATTCCGAATAGCTACACGTTCCTATAATTTCGAGCTGGGATTAATGATATGAATCTTAATTTACTGAAGAAAAAATAATTTTGTACTGTTTGATACTGTGGCATTAAGTCATATATTCAGTCGAAAATAAGATTCGACGACAAAGCAGGGTGAAAAAACGGGATTCGATGTTTGACAATTAAATAGTGTCGTATTGTAAGATTGTAGTGCGATACCATTTAAGTTTTTTAGCTAAAAGTTTTCGGTTTATCTTGAAATTCGAAGTAAAGAAGTGCAGTAGCACTGTAGTAGTAATTAATTTACTTCGAAGCTTTGCGCAGCAGTTCTTGGAGCCGCTGTATTTCCTTCTCTTTTGCGTCTAAAGTGTCAGCAACTCGAGATTCCCGTCCAATCGCAGTGTCGATATTGGTCATGATATCTTTTACAAACTGGCTGAGCTTATCAGCTTCCTCAATGACTTCACCAGATTGAGCCTTGAGCTTCTGCAGGAGTTCAATCATAGTCTTCAAAGTTTCAATCGACTTGTTAAGCAGAGTTTCGTTGGATCGCAAAGCCTGCAGTCGTGCACCATTTTCTCGAGGTTGTCTTACATCCTGAGAAGCTAGAAAATCAGCTTCAGATTTAATAAACTCTGCTTCATCATCGCAGAAGTTCTTTGCCTTCGTGAAAGCCTCAGTCAGTCGGCCAGAATCAGTCTGAAATTTCCTGCCAGCTTCGATGCTCTTTTCATCGCATGTTTGAATCTCCGTCAGCTTCTTTTTAGCAGCCTCGGCAGCCTTGGAGGACCTTTCAAGGTTTGACGACGCTTCGTGGCTTTGCAGAGCGATAAACTCCTCGCAGGTGTTCAGCAGCGACTGGTTGGTCTGGTGCATGGCGCTGGCGGCGCTGTACAACTCGCCAATGGAGCTCTCAAGCTGACGAAAGCGGTTCTCAGCATCGGACGGATTTCTGAAGACGTCATGGGGCCAGTTTTTGCTGGCGACCTCAGTCTTCAGTCTGGCGAGATCTTGACGCAAACTATCGGATTTCTTGCAGATTTTATCGGCCATTTTTATCGCCGACTTTTGCCACGGCTCATGAGTCTGTTGCGCGTTGAGGGCCATTCTGGAAATAAAACAATGAATTGTTTTTTAGTACATGAGTACATACTTATCAACTAAATTGAGCTAAATTGTTTTTTCTCTTTACTTGATTTGTCGAAATCGTTTCGAAAGTCGTTCCATTCTCTACAGAGCTCATCGCATCTTCTTTTCAGCTCATTTCCAGATGATTTAGCATCATCCATCGAGCCGAAAAACCTCTTTCTAAAACAGTCTACCTCGCAGGGGCAATCTGGGAGAGAAAGCAGCTCATTTCTTGCCCTTGATGCGGTATCACTTAGTTCATTAGCGAATTGGATTGAATTTGAAGCTATCCATTGAGCATTTCTGGTGGCTGGATTTAGCCACTCGAGGATAGCGTTGTACGAGGAATCATTTTCTCCTTGGGCCATTCCTCAAAACTGCAATAGTAAATTTACATTAAGAGAACATTTATAACAGCATGATCAAAACGATTTCATAGTAATATAAGTCTGAAACAAAGCAGTCAGATCATTTAGATATCAACACTTACTGAGTTATATTTCGAAGACTTGAGAACCTAAAGCAGAGTTTGTAAATACAGCTGTGAATGATGCTAGAGTCTGTGCTATGCAGCCAAAATCATTAGACTTATATATTCAATTTATTGATGCGGGAACGTGGAACTAAGGTAATGCCATGGAAATACCGCGGAAATTTCACTGGTTTTCCACGGATTTTTCTTGGATCTCTTCCGAGATGCATTAAAATACAGTATTGTTCTATTGAGTACAGTAATGCTTAAAGTTGATTTAAGTACATTTATCTAGTTGCTTATCGTTTTTGAATTTATTTTCTTGACCCATATATTCGGTTTTTATAGCTCCAAAAATTTACAGGAGAATTTTATTTTTTCATTTGAAAGCTCTGCATGTTCGCCTACACTGAGCCGTCAGCTTAGCACATTTATCGAACGAAAAAAATGAGCATGTGTCTTCGTCGTTATTTGATTTTAAAACATTGGTGCAGCCACCAGCATACAAGAATGATAAGCCTTCACGGAAAATAAAACAAGGAATTTTTTAATTACAATAAGATCTCTTCTGACTTCTTGTCACCGCGCTTTATTGCATGTTACATGTACTTGTAATTTGATTGGGTTAAGCTTGGGTTTACGATATAAACTCGCTCCACTTATTGAGGAAAAATTCATTTTATAGGTGTTTGATACAAGGACTACTTAAGTTTAACGAAGTGACTTCAGTGGTCCTTGGTTTGATACTGTGGCATCGCGTCATATTTCAGTACGAGCAAGGTAAAGCTAAACGGAGAATGAGATTCGACGACACAGCAGGGTGAAAGAAACCAAATATTTAATGACAAAACGGGATTCGATATTTGACAATTAAATCGTGTCGTATTATAAGATAGTAGGGCGATGTCATATAAGGTTTTTTAGCTAAAAGTTTTCGGTTTATCTTGAAATTCGAAGTAAAGAAGTGCAGTAGCACTGTAGTAGTAATTAATTTACTTCGAAGCTTTGCGCAGCAGCTCTTGGAGTCGCTGTATTTCCTTCTCTTTCGTGTCTAAAGTGTCAGCAACTCGAGATTCCCGTCCAATCGCAGTGTCGATATTGGCCATGGTATCTTTTACAAACTGGCTGAGCTTATCAGCTTCCTCAATGACTTCACCAGATTGAGCCTTGAGCTTCTGCAGCAGTTCAATAATAGTCTTCAAAGTTTCAATCGACTTGTTAAGCAGAGTTTCGTTGGATCGCAAAGCCTGCAGTCGTGCACCATTTTCTCGAGGTTGTCTTACATCCTGAGAAGCTAGAAAATCAGCTTCAGATTTAATAAACTCTGCTTCATCATCGCAGAAGTTCTTTGCCTTCGTGAAAGCCTCAGTCAGTCGGCCAGAATCAGTCTGAAATTTCCTGCCAGCTTCGATGCTCTTTTCATCGCATGTTTGAATCTCCGTCAGCTTCTTTTTAGCAGCCTCGGCAGCCTTGGAGGACCTTTCAAGGTTTGACGACGCTTCGTGGCTTTGCAGAGCGATAAACTCCTCGCAGGTGTTCAGCAGCGACTGGTTGGTCTGGTGCATGGCGCTGGCGGCGCTGTACAACTCGCCAATGGAGCTCTCAAGCTGACGAAAGCGGTTCTCAGCATCGGACGGATTTCTGAAGACGTCATGGGGCCAGTTTTTGCTGGCGACCTCAGTCTTCAGTCTGGCGAGATCTTGACGCAAACTATCGGATTTCTTGCAGATTTTATCGGCCACTTTTATCGCCAACTTTTGCCACGGCTCATGAGTCTGTTGCGCGTTGAGGGCCATTCTGGAAATAAAACAATGAATTGTTTTTTAGTACATGAGTACATACTTATCAACTAAATTGAGCTAAATTGTTTTTTCTCTTTACTTGATTTGTCGAAATCGTTTCGAAAGTCGTTCCATTCTCTACAGAGCTCATCGCATCTTCTTTTCAGCTCATTTCCAGATGATTTAGCATCATCCATCGAGCCGAAAAACCTCTTTCTAAAACAGTCTACCTCGCAGGGGCAATCTGGGAGAGAAAGCAGCTCATTTCTTGCCCTTGATGCGGTATCACTTAGTTCATTAGCGAATTGGATTGAATTTGAAGCTATCCATTGAGCATTTCTGGTGGCTGGATTTAGCCACTCGAGGATAGCGTTGTACGAGGAATCATTTTCTCCTTGGGCCATTCCTCAAAACTGCAATAGTAAATTTACATTAAGAGAACATTTATAACAGCATGATCAAAACGATTTCATAGTAATATAAGTCTGAAACAAAGCAGTCAGATCATTTAGATATCAACACTTACTGAGTTATATTTCGAAGACTTGAGAACCTAAAGCAGAGTTTGTAAATACAGCTGTGAATGATGCTAGAGTCTGTGCTATGCAGCCAAAATCATTAGACTTATATATTCAATTTATTGATGCGGGAACGTGGAACTAAGGTAATGCCATGGAAATACCGCGGAAATTTCACTGGTTTTCCACGGATTTTTCTTGGATCTCTTCCGAGATGCATTAAAATACAGTATTGTTCTATTGAGTACAGTAATGCTTAAAGTTGATTTAAGTACATTTATCTAGTTGCTTATCGTTTTTGAATTTATTTTCTTGACCCATATATTCGGTTTTTATAGCTCCAAAAATTTACAGGAGAATTTTATTTTTTCATTTGAAAGCTCTGCATGTTCGCCTACACTGAGCCGTCAGCTTAGCACATTTATCGAACGAAAAAAATGAGCATGTGTCTTCGTCGTTATTTGATTTTAAAACATTGGTGCAGCCACCAGCATACAAGAATGATAAGCCTTCACGGAAAATAAAACAAGGAATTTTTTAATTACAATAAGATCTCTTCTGACTTCTTGTCACCGCGCTTTATTGCATGTTACATGTACTTGTAATTTGATTGGGTTAAGCTTGGGTTTACGATATAAACTCGCTCCACTTATTGAGGAAAAATTCATTTTATAGGTGTTTGATACAAGGACTACTTAAGTTTAACGAAGTGACTTCAGTGGTCCTTGGTTTGATACTGTGGCATCGCGTCATATTTCAGTACGAGCAAGGTAAAGCTAAACGGAGAATGAGATTCGACGACACAGCAGGGTGAAAGAAACCAAATATTTAATGACAAAACGGGATTCGATATTTGACAATTAAATCGTGTCGTATTATAAGATAGTAGGGCGATGTCATATAAGGTTTTTTAGCTAAAAGTTTTCGGTTTATCTTGAAATTCGAAGTAAAGAAGTGCAGTAGCACTGTAGTAGTAATTAATTTACTTCGAAGCTTTGCGCAGCAGCTCTTGGAGTCGCTGTATTTCCTTCTCTTTCGTGTCTAAAGTGTCAGCAACTCGAGATTCCCGTCCAATCGCAGTGTCGATATTGGCCATGGTATCTTTTACAAACTGGCTGAGCTTATCAGCTTCCTCAATGACTTCACCAGATTGAGCCTTGAGCTTCTGCAGCAGTTCAATAATAGTCTTCAAAGTTTCAATCGACTTGTTAAGCAGAGTTTCGTTGGATCGCAAAGCCTGCAGTCGTGCACCATTTTCTCGAGGTTGTCTTACATCCTGAGAAGCTAGAAAATCAGCTTCAGATTTAATAAACTCTGCTTCATCATCGCAGAAGTTCTTTGCCTTCGTGAAAGCCTCAGTCAGTCGGCCAGAATCAGTCTGAAATTTCCTGCCAGCTTCGATGCTCTTTTCATCGCATGTTTGAATCTCCGTCAGCTTCTTTTTAGCAGCCTCGGCAGCCTTGGAGGACCTTTCAAGGTTTGACGACGCTTCGTGGCTTTGCAGAGCGATAAACTCCTCGCAGGTGTTCAGCAGCGACTGGTTGGTCTGGTGCATGGCGCTGGCGGCGCTGTACAACTCGCCAATGGAGCTCTCAAGCTGACGAAAGCGGTTCTCAGCATCGGACGGATTTCTGAAGACGTCATGGGGCCAGTTTTTGCTGGCGACCTCAGTCTTCAGTCTGGCGAGATCTTGACGCAAACTATCGGATTTCTTGCAGATTTTATCGGCCACTTTTATCGCCAACTTTTGCCACGGCTCATGAGTCTGTTGCGCGTTGAGGGCCATTCTGGAAATAAAACAATGAATTGTTTTTTAGTACATGAGTACATACTTATCAAAAGAAGGTAGGTAGGGTACTTCATCATCTAAACTTACCTAAAGGTTTCTATAGACTGAAATTTAGGGTTTGAGAAGCTGGAC
>NIVC01000555.1:121937-181937 GCA_002269645.1 Macrostomum lignano | reverse complement strand
TGATACAGCCAACTATCGCGCAACAAGAACAAATACAATACCAATTACAAAAATTATTCAAACAGCTCGTAGCTAAAAAGATCACTTTTGCCATGCATAAAGGGTAGTAGAAAATGTTAACTGTATTCGGAATCGATTAGTCAATAGTGTGCAGAGCCAATCCACAGGCTTTAGTCAGTTTTTGGTGTGAAGATTTGATCAGTCATCTGAAATTCCAGCATTTCGGAGTTGCTCTTTCAGTTTCTCATTTTCCTGCTCCTTACTACGTATCGTATCTTTCAGTTTCTTATTTTCCTGCTCCTTACTACGTGTCGTATCTTTAACTCTCTCCCTTCTTCCGTTTTCGATGCTTCTCGTCATGTCTTTAGTCGATCTCTCAAGGCTAGCAATCAAGTCAGACAGTTGCTTCAGGCACCGACGCATCGTTTTCATGCTTCCGCGAGCTTTGCTAAACTTGTCAGAGAGCCTACCAAGCACAGCTGCACCAAAGCTAACGAGTGCTGCAAAGTTGCCTTTACGTTTTCTGGCAGATTTCTCTTTTCTCTTGCGGTCCGCTTCCCTCGCTAGCTCTTTAACAAAGAGGGAGCAGTCATTGATGGCGGTGTTTAATTTCTCTTGAGTCACAGAATATTGCTGTCTGCAAGCGGCACATTTTTCCGAAAGTTTATCCACATCTTCCAACAGCTTGTCCAATTCGGCGGATTCTTTTTTCCCTTTGCTTGATTTAGCGTAATCATTGGCAAATTTTTTTCCATTCTTTACAGAGCGCATCGCATTTACTTTTCAGCTCATCTCCAGAAGATTTCGCACCGTCCATCGAGTTGAGAAACCTCTGTCTACTAAAGTCCACGCTGTAAGGGCTGCAGTATGAGAGAGAGAGCAGCTCCTTTTTTGCGCTTCTTTCCGTACTACGCAGTTCACAAGCGAATTTGCTTGAATCTAAAGCTATCAACCTTGCATTTTTGGTGGCTGGATTTAGCCACTCGTGGATACCGTTGTACGAACAATCATTCTTTCCTTGGGCCATTCCTCAAAACTGCAATAGTAAATTTACATTAGGAAAACGTTTCTAAGTGCATGATAAAACAATTTCATAGGAAAAACAAATGCGAGTACTGAAACAAAGCAGTCAGATCATTTCGATATAAACACTCACTGAGGTATATTTCGAAGACTTAAGCACCTGAAGCAAGGTATGTAAATAAAGCTGTGAATGATGCTAGAGTCTCTGCAACCGAAATCACTATTATACGTACAGTATCAATCGTCGATTTTTATACATTTAGATTGACGCGCGAATATGGAACTAAGGTAATGCCATGGAAATACCGCGGAAATTTCACTGGTTTTCCCCGGATTTTTCTCATGTGTCTTCCGAGATGCAGTAAAGTACAGTACAGTTCTATTGAGTATACAGTGATGTTTGCGATTTTAAAGGGGATTTTGGTATATTTATTTCGATATATATCGTCTCTGAATTTAATTTACTTACCGGTATGCGTTTCTGTTGCTAATGTTTTTAAAACATCGGTGCAACCATGCATAGAGGAAAGATAAACCTTCTAGTAAAATATAAAACAAGAAATTTTCTAATCGCCAGATGATCTTTTCTACTTTCAAAAAAATGAAATTGCATGATTTAATCTACCTCTTAACAGCGGTTCTTACAGCTCGTCTGCTCTGCTCAACTGTGTCAGCATCTGCATTGTTTGTAATCAGCCACGGACAAAGAAGTCGCCGCTGCTGGCACTGCAAACTCCAGCAGGTGGCACAGGCGCTACTGCTGCTGGCTGAAGATCACCGCCTGGCAGCCAGGACCAGCGCACAGGGACACGCACTGGATCCGACTCGGAGAGCTGACAGTCGTAAAGTTTAGGGCATCAGGGATGTTGAGATCGACGATGGTCCCGTTGCTACGGACGAAGAAGTTGTTACCTTCGATTCGGTATGAAATAATTTGAAGTTAAACGATTCGCCTCTCAATGGCATTTCAGTGCCTCTCAACTGCTTTAAACTTAGTTTTGCAACCAAAATACTGTACAATGTAGTATGTATGAAGAACAGAGATTGAACAAGCGGCCACCAGCAGCTGCAATTCACCGCTGGTGTAGCCCAGTTGGAGCGAACTGTTTCGAAAGTCGCCTCCGCAGTTCTGTAAATAGTTTCCTTCGCAGGCGAAATGGCAGTCCTCGACAGGAACTGGCCTCAGCGACCCGTAGGAGTTGCCGCAGTAGCACCAGTATACGGCCTGCACAGCCGCGAACTGGAAGCTGCCCAGAGCGCAGACACTGCTGCACAGCTCATGAGTCATTTGGCTGCTGCCGACAAAAGCGGTACCGCCTTCGTACATCGAAGATACCACGGAGCTGCCCATCATTGTGAGGCTAATGTGCCTCATGTCACCGACGTCTCTCATGCCAGTCGTGTTGTCAACGAAGGAGCCGAGATCCAAGATCTGGAACTGCCGGACCAGAGCGGTGCAGATCAGGCATGGCTAGACTGTTTTTTTCAGTGCGGCATTAAGAAGAAGATTGGCGAATCTCTATGCGAGAGAAAGAGAGGCTAAATAACAGCAGCCTGATTGCCAAGCGTTAAATGTGAATAATTCTCGTTGCTCATTATAACCTGATGCTTTGGTACACAGCTACTCTCACCCTGGTACTTTGCCTCAAAAAATGACGCGTTGTAATTTGATCTAAACTTTTTATTCGTTTTCGTTATAGCAAGACGTCTGACTCTTTCGCTATCAACTGAGCTGTAGGTTTTCATCACTCTGGTTTTCAGACCACATGGATGAAAGACTACTGGAAGTAGCGACGACGGAGCGTGATCTTATCTTGTGATATAATTGAATTATCTTGTCAGTTTAAGATGGTGCCCCGATCTGGGGTCCAGCTAACACACCGTGACACCAACAGACAGACGCAGTCAGTTTAAGATGGTGCCCCGATCTGGGGTCCAGCTAACACACCGTGACACCAACAGACAGACGCAGTCAGTTTAAGATGGTGCCCCGATCTGGGGTCCAGCTAACACACCGTGACACCAACAGACAGACGCAGTCAGTTTAAGATGGTGCCCCGATCTGGGGTCCAGCTAACACACCGTGACACCAACAGACAGACGCAGTCAGTTTAAGATGGTGCCCAGATCTGGGGTCCAGCTAACACACCGTGATACCAACAGACAGACGCAGTCAGTTTAAGATGGTGCCCCGATCTGGGGTCCAGCTAACACACCGTGACACCAACAGACAGACGCAGTCAGTTTAAGATGGTGCCCTGATCTGGGGTCCAGCTTATAAGCTCTCATTCCCAGACTCTCTTAAGGTCCGATATTCCGCGAGTTCTGATTATCTCTTTTAAATAAATTGAAATGTAGTGCCTGTGAATAGTATAAGAATGTTTCCCTTTTGTTTTGCTTTGTATGTTTTTAGTGGTACTTATTACATTTTAGGCAGTCGACAGCAGAAACGAGTTTTCAACGAATTGGTTCCAAGACAAAAAGTTTTTTTCGCATATCCAAAGGCTTTTAACCGTGATCGGCTATGTGAAGAAGGCGTGAAGTATTTTGGTGGCACTATTGCTTCGTTTTTTTTTCAAATCAGGGAAGCGACTTTAGTATTTTTTGTTGTCGAAGTTAGTTTTGGTACTAAACGTTGAGTTGTTTTTTAATTCTATTGTTGGTATCAATTTAAGTGAGCGTATTCGAGTGTATCTTTTAACGCTTCTTAATCCTAATGATAGAACAATTTGATTGCATTATCCTGAACGTTATACTCGTACAAAGTATTTTATGTAATTTGATTAATTTCATAGGTGGACTTCGTCGTCTCAATTTCAACACCTGCGAACTGTTCGGAAATGTCCATTTCGAACATATCGGCAACAGTGGAGTTGCCACGGGGATGTGCGATGCAAAAAATGTCTACCGCAGCCAGTGCATATTCTGGCTTTTGCTCTGCCGATGACGATGTTGCAAAAACAAGGCTCATCGGAATTCCAAATATCAGTCTACTAGAGGTTCGAGACTATTTACGTGACCGCGGCTATATTGCTAGTCGAGCCAACTCAGCTAATGCGGCAGGATCATTTGCATTAAATCACGGCAAAATCCAGTTGTTATTGGGGATGCAAGCCGTCGGGGTGGACCAATTTTTTCTGAAAATCTACAAGTGTTCGACTATTTTGCTAATCAGGATTTATACGGCCTTCGAGAATCCGAGGAGCAGGATCAACGAATCCGGCAAAAAAAATTTCAATGTTTTGTGTTTCTTTAAAATTGTTTCCTTTACGTTAAATCGATTATTTCCAATTGCCTCCATCTGTGTTTAACCTTAGCTGTCAGTGTTAGGTTTACGCTAAATTTGGTCTATGATTTTGAATCGGTGTGAAGGTTTACCTAAAACACGTTCTGTCGGTGTCCATATAAACCGGTCCAGTTTAAGTAATAAAAATACTGGTGCAATTTCCACTAATGAGAGCCTCTGTCAGCTTCAAAAATAAACAAACTTTTGAAGATCTTTCGTGAACTAAAAAAGGCTCTATTAAAAGTAA
Organism: Macrostomum lignano; assembly: GCA_002269645.1. Lineage (NCBI taxonomy): Eukaryota > Metazoa > Platyhelminthes > Macrostomidae > Macrostomum > Macrostomum lignano. Next base: position 177,381 of record NIVC01000555.1, on the reverse strand, counting down.
AAGAGTCGGTGGTCCATGTAATGCATTAAAACTTCTGAGGTCCAGCTAAACACACAGACACTTGTATGTCTGTCTGTCTGTCTGTCTGTCTGTCTGTCTGTCTGTCTGTCTGTCTGTCTGTCTGTCCGTCTGTCTGTCTGTCTGTCTGTCTGTCTGTCTGTCTGTCTGTCTGTCTGTTTGTCTGTCTGTCTGTCTGTCTGTCTGTCTGTCTGTCTGTCTGTCTGTCTGTCTGTCTGTGTGTCTTAGTGTCTGTCTGTCTTAATGTCTGTCTGTCTGTCTGTGTGTCTTAGTGTCTGTCTGTCTTAATGTCTGTCTGTCTGTCTGTGTGTCTTAGTGTCTGTCTGTCTTAATGTCTGTCTGTCTGTCTGTCTGTGTGTCTGTGTGTCTGTGTGTCTGTCTGTCTGTCTGTCTGTCTGTCTGTCTGTCTGTCTGTCTGTCTGTCTGTCTGTGTGTCTGTCTGTCTGTCTGTCTGTCTGTCTGTGTGTCTGTGTCTGTGTGTCTGTCTGTCTGTGTGTCTGTCTGTCTGTCTGTGTGTCTGTCTGTCTGTCTGTGTGTCTGTCTCTCTGTCGGTTTGACACAGAACAAATATGTAAAGATGAATGAATAAATGGTTATTGACGATTAAAAATTTTTGGTTAAGTTTGATGAAAGTCCGTCTAGCTCTCTAGCTCTCTTGGAAGAGATACACTGTGCACACATACAGTATAAATTTCCTTGCGCAGAGACTGCATCAGCGACAAGGATATTCAGTGCAGATCAATAGCGATCGTACAAAATCGAACGCCAACGAAAATCCAAGGACCTACAAGCCCGAAAGTGTTAGCCATCCAGCATGTCGTAAAAGTGCGATCTTAACGCACCGCCAGTGCAGCTGGGGGAGCAGTCTGTGGCGGTCCACTGCCGCCAACTTATTAACATAATGCGGACTGCAAAGCTTTGCCTAAATGCCTCTCTTACTTTTATATCTATGGCCCAAATAGACGCTCAAATTGAGAAGCCAGGCCGAACTTGAGGCCTGGCAAGTGGACTTTCTTTACTCGCTCGCACAGCCTTAGGCGAGCCGCTACAAGTCGCAGTTTGAGCTGGCCGACCCAGCAGTAATAACAGGCAGCTGAAGTGCTGCTACGGTCGGAGGCTGCTCCTGTCTGAGCTACTTCTGCATCGGCTGTTTAGACTGCTGCCAACTCGTTCTGGAGCTATTTAGGTAATGCAGACTGTGGATGCTTATAATTACTTCTTTAAAAATGTTATTTTACCAAAAGAAAAATTTTTGACACCGAGTTAACCAGACAAAAAACTGTTCATAACTTATAATCTGACTGCGATCAGAGTGATCCTTACAAATTCATAAGGATGCAGAGATAGGGTTTTGAAACGACACAGTATCCTTATCGATACTTATACTTTTACGATAACGTTATCTCTATCCATTGTAAAACCCAATATGGTACAGGGAGTTGGCTTTTGAGGTAAAATTTTACAAAGAGGGTTGGTTTTTAGCGCCAAATACAGCTAATATTGTTAGAGGCTTGAACATGGACAACTAGAGTAACTAGAAAACTAGGACAGCTCTAGTTGTCCATGGGCTTGAATATTTTAATTCGCAGCTATTTGAGTCTCGACTTGGTCTTTAAGGGCGGCAGACCTCCCTGACCGGCCCCGCGCCCTAGCCTTTGCGGGTCTTTCAGGGATTAGCGGAATGGGCGACGCTCGCCTCCCCGCTGCGTCTTCGGACCGCCCTGCAGCTAAGTCAAGTAAGTCAAGTGGTCTTTAAGGGTGAACGAACAGACATACGACTTCAAACTCTGCTGTTGGTGGTCAGATGTTGGTAGAGAAACCCAATACGGTGAAGAGAGAGTTGTCTTGAGTAGTAAAGAAATTCATGAGGTTGCTCTGCAGTTTGAGACTGAGGATGGATTGGGGTGGATTTTACCGTTGAAGAGTTAGTTTTAACCTTAACAATTGTTATTGAGAGAATGCGATATTAAAGTTGACAAAGAATCTGCAATAAAATAGGAGCATTTTCACGCCATCTTACTATAAGTAGACAAAAAGCATTTAAATCATTTAAATACATGTAGGAGCATTTTGATGTTGCTTTACTATAAGTCGACAGAAAGGCACAATACTTGTCATGACAGCTTCAATGCAATATTGGATACTGCATTATCTGGTTCTGGCAATATCTGGTTCGGCTTCAACTTGTTAACCCAATCAACAGAAGCGCCTTTGTGAGATGCTAGCTTAATGGCTCGCAGGCGTAAAAGAGAAATTCCGCAACGCTTAAAAATGGACTCAAGCATTGGGAACTGCGACCGCTGACTGAGGGGATGCTTAGTCAGAAAAATCGATACAACCTCTGCTACCTCTGCTGGCTCGGCAGGTAGAAAGGTGGAGAGTACAATTGCCATACTTCAGGAATAGCTTTCGCTGTTCAATTCTGTCTGTTTCTCCTTCCGGGCAAGCTTCTCTCTGCTCTCCTGTGTACTCTCTCCCAAAACTCATCCTCTCCGTCTCCGCTGGGCCTAAACCTGGCGACAGCCTTGTTTGAGCTCTCCACACTGTACTGGTGGTTGAAAGCTGTTGGGATCTGGCTTTGGGCAGACACCTGAATGAGGTATGAGCAATGTGATTTCTTTGGGGATAATCACTCTTTGGGGAATTTCAGTAGCTGCAGCAGCGGCCACAGAATATACAGTATATATATATATATGAGACTGCAGTCTCAGTCGTCTATGGCACAACCCCTCCACGCCGAATACGCGTAAGTATAAGTGACCACTATCTTTCTTCACAACAAAGGTAGCTATATATGCAAATACTTTTTGCGGCAGATTTTTCTGCGAGAGGGCTGATCGGGCATTCTGTCTATATTCTGTGGGGATAATACAGATATAATTAATGGGATTATGGAGGAACGTTTTTTTAAACAAAGTCGACTCCCATTTTTTGTCGATTTATTTTTGGAATAATAAATTCAAAATTAGTGGCATTATAGAGGAAGTGGAAACAATTTCCAAAAATCCCCCTTATACCTGCTATTTAGGAGATCATCACTGCTCAAGAATGTAATTTACATTGACTAGCATAAGTAGCAATTGATCAGCAAATTCTTGAGGAAAGGGCCGGCCTAAAATTTCTACCTGTTTAACCTGACTAATGAGTAAACATGCCTGTCGATCAAGAAAATATAGAAAAATAGTGTCATGAACTGACTGCACTTTTGAAAGAATAAGAAAACGCTTTAGCCTTGATCAGGCAGCAGCTTGTATTGTGCAACTAAAAGCAACCATAATCCTTATGGAACTTCAGCGTGGGTTCTAGGCTTACAGAGATACGCCAGGTTGGGACATAGACAATAAAATGAAGCGGCAATGCATTTGCCAAAAATAACGAAACTAAAGAGTACACGATAAACGGACAACAACTGCAATTAAAACATTGATCTCTACGATACCAACCTCAGGCTCGCACTGCATAACAAATATAGGTGCTGGTAGAGAATAATTAGTTCTCCTGCTGAGAGAAGACAGCTCAGCCAAAAATAGTACAGTCCTCCAAAAGGCAGCCAAATTGCTAGCAGCATTATAAAAATGAAAATTGTCTATTGATCGAGGGGAAGGTTGCAGTTCATCAGAAGAAAACTAATCGATACTGAAATTTAAATAATGTTGCATTATCCCGCAGCTGGCCAGCTACTTCACTTACTGATAGCTTGAATGTTACAAAAATTGTAGACAGTAAGTACAGGTATATGCAGTTGATACAGCCAGCTATCGAGTAACAACCTTCCCCTCAAATACAATACAATTACAAAAACTATTGAAACACACGCAACTGAAATTATCACTTGTGCTATGCATAAGGGTATAGTAAAAAATGTTGACTGTATTCGTAATCGATTAGTTAACATCGTGCAGAGCCAATCCGCAGGCTTTAGTCAGTTTTCGGTGCGACGATTCGATCAATCATCCATCGAAATTCCAGCTTTTCGGAGTTGCTCTTTCAGTTTCTCGATTTCCTATTACTTACCACGTATCGTATCTCTCACTCTCCGCTCTCTGCCCCTTCCGATTTTGATGTTTCTCGCCATGTCTTTAGTCGATCTCTCAAGGTTATCAATCAAGTTAGACAGCTCATTCAGACGCCGAAGCGTCGCGTTCATGCTTCCACGAGCTTCGCTAAACTTGTCAGAGAGACTACCAAGAGCATCGGACGTAACCTTGGTCCAAGCTGCAGTGCCTACGGAGGCCGTTGTCAGGCTTCCAGCGGCAAACATCGCTGGAGCAGTAGCCACGCCAGCAGTCGCCACAGCTGCACCAAAGCCAACGACTGCTGCACCGTAGCCTTTTAGTTTTTCTGTCGGATTCCTCTTTTCTCTTGCGGTCCGCTTCCGTTGATAGCTCATCAACTAAGTGGGAGCAGTCTTTGATGGCTGTGTTTAATTTCTCTTGAGTCTCAGAATATTGCTGTCCGCAAGCGGCACATTTTTCCAAAAGTTTATTCATATCTTCCAACAGCTTGTCCAATTCGGCGGAGCTAAATTGTTTTTTCTCTTTACTTGATTTGTCGAAATCGTTTCGAAAGTCGTTCCATTGTCTACAGAGCTCATCGCATCTTCTTTTCAGCTCATTTCCAGATGATTTAGCATCATCCATCGAGCCGAAAAACCTCTTTCTAAAACAGTCTACCTCGCAGGGGCAATCTGGGAGAGAAAGCAGCTCATTTCTTGCCCTTGATGCGGTATCACTTAGTTCATTAGCGAATAGGATTGAATTTGAAGCTATCCATTGAGCATTTCTGGTGGCTGGATTTAGCCACTCGAGGATAGCGTTGTACGAGGAATCATTTTCTCCTTGGGCCATTCCTCAAAACTGCAATAGTAAATTTACATTAAGAGAACATTTATAACAGCATGATCAAAACGATTTCATAGTAATATAAGTCTGAAACAAAGCAGTCAGATCATTTAGATATCAACACTTACTGAGTTATATTTCGAAGACTTGAGAACCTAAAGCAGAGTTTGTAAATACAGCTGTGAATGATGCTAGAGTCTGTGCTATGCAGCCAAAATCATTAGACTTATATATTCAATTTATTGATGCGGGAACGTGGAACTAAGGTAATGCCATGGAAATACCGCGGAAATTTCACTGGTTTTCCACGGATTTTTCTTGGATCTCTTCCGAGATGCATTAAAATACAGTATTGTTCTATTGAGTACAGTAATGCTTAAAGTTGATTTAAGTACATTTATCTAGTTGCTTATCGTTTTTGAATTTATTTTCTTGACCCATATATTCGGTTTTTATAGCTCCAAAAATTTACAGGAGAATTTTATTTTTTTCATTTGAAAGCTCTGCATGTTCGCCTACACTGAGCCGTCAGCTTAGCACATTTATCGAACGAAAAAAATGAGCATGTGTCTTCGTCGTTATTTGATTTTAAAACATTGGTGCAGCCACCAGCATACAAGAATGATAAGCCTTCACGGAAAATAAAACAAGGAATTTTTTGAATACAATAAGATCTCTTCTGACTTCTTGTCACCGCGCTTTATTGCATGTCACATGTACTTGTAATTTGATTGGGTTAAGCTTGGGTTTACGATATAAACTCGCTCCACTTATTGAGGAAAAATTCATTTTATAGGTGTTTGATACAAGGACTACTTAAGTTTAACGAAGTGACTTCAGTGGTCCTTGGTTTGATACTGTGGCATCGCGTCATATTTCAGTACGAGCAAGGTAAAGCTAAACGGAGAATGAGATTCGACGACACAGCAGGGTGAAAGAAACCAAATATTTAATGACAAAACGGGATTCGATATTTGACAATTAAATCGTGTCGTATTATAAGATAGTAGGGCGATGTCATATAAGGTTTTTTAGCTAAAAGTTTTCGGTTTATCTTGAAATTCGAAGTAAAGAAGTGCAGTAGCACTGTAGTAGTAATTAATTTACTTCGAAGCTTTGCGCAGCAGCTCTTGGAGCCGCTGTATTTCCTTCTCTTTCGTGTCTAAAGTGTCAGCAACTCGAGATTCCCGTCCAATCGCAGTGTCGATATTGGCCATGGTATCTTTTACAAACTGGCTGAGCTTATCAGCTTCCTCAATGACTTCACCAGATTGAGCCTTGAGCTTCTGCAGCAGTTCAATCATAGTCTTCAAAGTTTCAATCGACTTGTTAAGCAGAGTTTCGTTGGATCGCAAAGCCTGCAGTCGTGCACCATTTTCTCGAGGTTGTCTTACATCCTGAGAAGCTAGAAAATCAGCTTCAGATTTAATAAACTCTGCTTCATCATCGCAGAAGTTCTTTGCCTTCGTGAAAGCCTCAGTCAGTCGGCCAGAATCAGTCTGAAATTTCCTGCCAGCTTCGATGCTCTTTTCATCGCATGTTTGAATCTCCGTCAGCTTCTTTTTAGCAGCCTCGGCAGCCTTGGAGGACCTTTCAAGGTTTGACGACGCTTCGTGGCTTTGCAGAGCGATAAACTCCTCGCAGGTGTTCAGCAGCGACTGGTTGGTCTGGTGCATGGCGCTGGCGGAGCTGCACAACTCGCCAATGGAGCTCTCAAGCTGACGAAAGCGGTTCTCAGCATCGGACGGATTTCTGAAGACGTCATGGGGCCAGTTTTTGCTGGCGACCTCAGTCTTCAGTCTGGCGAGATCTTGACGCAATCTATCGGATTTCTTGCAGATTTTATCGGCCATTTTTATCGCCGACTTTTGCCACGGCTCATGAGTCTGTTGCGCGTTGAGGGCCATTCTGGAAATAAAACAATGAATTGTTTTTTAGTACATGAGTACATACTTATCAAAAGAAGGTAGGTAGGGTACTTCATCATCTAAACTTACCTAAAGGTTTCTATAGACTGAAATTTAGGGTTTGAGAAGCTGGACTGAGTTCTGCCCGCGGGAAGAAATAGCAGCTTTTCCTGCAGCCAGATGTTTAAACTGCGTTCAAAAGGAAATTCCGCGGAAAAACCTTTTCAGGCTCTAGCGAATCAGGGCCAGGGCCTTACTATCGTGACTGACAACAAACTGATTCCATGCTTTTCTGGTTAATAATACGAGTATTCTTTAGTCTCAAAACCTAGCTTGTTTAACATTGCTTAGAGTAATTTCACTTAAGGAAAATTAATGAAGATTGAGGGAAACAATTGAAAATGTACATTAATTTGGAATTTTAAGTACAACCACCGCTTTTCATTTTTTAAAGTGATATGAATCAGCATGCATCAGCACGTTCTACTCATGTAAGTAGCTAGTGACGTTTTACGTTACCTTTCTTCAGCTAAAAAGCTGTAGCGTACCTCGTAAAGCATTAAAAGTTTGCATGACTGATTCCATATACATTACTGATATTTCAGAACAGTCGTTTCAAAATGAATTCTCAATATGTTTTCAAAGCAATGAAAACAGTGATTAATTACTGAGAGTCCCGTCACGCGCAGGGAGAAGCTAGCCATGCTCCAGCTGCTGGTTTGCTTGGAACAGTTTGCTTCAAGCAGCCGCATGGTGTGCCAAAAGGAACCCGAGTTAAAGTGGCGTTTACGAGACTAATATTCTGGGCAGAGTAGCCTTCTGTGTCAAAGTTAGGGCTCTTTAGTTAGCGGCGAGGGAATTACTGTTAAACTCCTAGATAGCTGCTGGTCTGTTGTCGTCTCAACATTTGAAAATGTCAAAAGCCTAAAGCAGTAACTTCTCACAGTGATAGTAGCGTCACATCTCCAAGGACAACGTCAAATCTCCAGGGTCACATCTACAAGAACAGTGTCAAATCTCCAAGAACACAAGAACAGTGTCAAATAACTAAGGAAAGCGTCAAATCTCCAAGAACAGACATTCACGACATTCTAATTACAACACTACTATAATATATTAGGGAGAGCTGCATCACAAAGACAGCTGCATATCATGCGCACCGTACGGCGTATCATTTCAGCATGAAGAAAGTGAACGAGTGAACGAGAGTGCAAATTTTGCTTTGAGCAAAAAAGTTGCTTTTTAAAAGTATTTTTATTATCATGGCCGAAATAAATGGCTTGGCTCATTCAAAGTATTTTTAGCCGACGTGTCACCAACTTACGCCAAAAAAATAGTCACAAAACTTATCTCTAGTGCTTAGTGATAAGCTCTACTACATGTATGTACACGAACTGGCTTGCTGTACTGACAAAGTGTGGCAACTTCGCGTTGTGAATACATTTAAACTGACGATTGGGAAGAGTCTATAAATGGCATTCGCTGCCAAGAGACGCTGCAAAGCTACTGAAATGAAGAACTCCATAGACAAGAACAAAGCAGTCCTCGAAGCACCCAATGACGCAACGCTGGATCAGCCTGCAGGCTCGTCAGATCGGGAGAAAATTATTGCAACTTCAGTGGAGGACACAAAAGCAGAGACGAGCAAGATGGAGACTCTGGAAAATGTCTGCTGCTGCATCCACATCTGCTTGGCATGTCTCGAGTGTGGCCTGGATATTGCCAACCTTTTCAAGCCCTGACTGAGTCAATCTGGTCTATTGAATATTGAACAATCACCGCGTACTTTTGTTTCCAATTATTGCTTATACAGAACATTGTACTAAACATTACTGCTCAACCATAGTACACTACTCTACACAACAATACACTGAAGTACACTCAGAGACTACATAAAAGTCGTTTGCATATTTGTATGGTGTCGTCTGTCTGTCTGTCTGTCTGTCTGTCTGTCTGTCTGTCTGTCTGTCTGTCTGTCTGTCTGTCTGCCTGTCTGTCTGTCTGTCTGTCTGTCTGTCTGTCTGTCTGTCTGTCTGTCTGTCTGTCTGTCTGTCTGTCTGTCTGTCTGTCTGTCTGTCTGTCTGTCTGTCTGTCTGTCTGTCTGCAGCGTGAGTGTGAACTAGCCTGATAAAAGGCTGATTGCAGTAGCACTTACTGGCCATTAGTATGGAAATGAGCAAGACTTGGAAGAGACTTACTGTGCACACATACAGTATAAATAGATTTCCTTGCGCAGAGACTGCAACAGCGACAAGGATATTCAGTGCAGATCGATAGCGATCGTACAAAATCGAACTCCAACGAAAATTTAAGGACCTACAAGCCCGAGACCTACAATCTCTGCAGTTTGAGTTTTGAGAGAATGTGATATTAAAGTTGGCAAAGAATCTGGCATAAAATAGGAGCATTTTAACATCGCCTTACTATAAGTAGACAAAAACGTATAGTAGTTGTCGTGAGAGCTTCTCTGCATAAAAACGAATACTGTATTATCGGATACTTGCAGCATTGTAATCATAAAATAGGAGCATTTTGATGTTGCTTTACTATAAGTAGACAGAAAGGCACAATACTTGTCATGACAGCTTCAATGCAATATTGGAGACTGCAGTATCTGATTCTGGCAGTATCTGGTTCGGCTTCAACTTGTTAACCCAATCAACAGAAGCGCCTTTGTGAGATGCTAGCTCAATGGCTCGCAAGCGCAAAAGAGAAATTCCGCATCGCTTAAAAATGGACGCAAACGTTGGGGACTGCGACCGCTGCTGAGGGGATGCTTAGTCAGAAAAATCGATACAGCCTCTGCTGGCTCAGCAGGTAGAAAGGTGGAGAGTACAATTGCCTTACTTCAGGAATAGCCTTCGCTGTTCAATTCTGTCTGTTTCTCCTTCCGGGCAAGCTTCTCTCTGCGTACTCTCTCCCAAAACTCATCCTCTCCGTCTCCGCTGGGCCTATCCTGGCGACAGCCTTGTTTGAGCTCTCCACACTGTACTGGTGGTTGAAAGCTGTTGGGATCTGGCTTTGGGCAGACAATTGAATGAAGTTTGAACAATACGATTCTTTGGGGATAGTACAGATAGAATTAATGGGATTATGGAGGAACGGTTTTTTTAACAAAGTCGACTCCCATTTTTTTGGAATACTAAATTCAAAATTAGTGGCATTATAGAGGAAGTGGAAACAATTTCCGAAAATACCCCTCATACCTGCTAATTAGGAGATCATCACTGCTCAAGGATGTAATTTACATTGTCTAGCGTGAGTAACACTTGATCAGCAAATTCTTGAGGAAATGAGCCGGCCTAAAATTTCTACCTGTTTAACCTGACTAATGAGTAAATATGCCTGTCTATCAAGGAAATATAGAAAAATAGTGTCATGAACTGCAGACTGCACTTTTGAAAGAATAAGAAAACGCTTTAGCCTTGATCAGGCAGCCGCTTGTATTGTGCAACTAAAAACAACCAGAATTCTATAGAACGACGCCGTAGGTTCTAGGCTTACAAGATACGCCAGGTTGGGACATAGACAATAAAATGAAGCGGCAATGCATTTGCCAAAAATAACGAAACTAAAGAGTACACGATAAACGGACAAAGACTGCAATAAAACACTGCTTCTACGACACCAACTTCTGGATCGCATTGGATAATTAATGGTATAGGTATAGTACACGTAGTTTTCCAGCTGAGACGAGACTGTTCCCCAAGGCGATATAGTACAGTCCCCCAAAGTAAGTGAAGCTAAATTGCTAGCACAATATTCTAAGGGAGTAAATATAGGGATATTGATAGGGAGTAAATTGCAGTTCAAAAGTCACCAGAAGAAAACTAATCGATACTGAAATTAAAATTATGTTGCATTATCCGCAGCTGGCCAGCTACTTCACTTACTGATAGCTTGAATATTGCAAACATTGTAGGCAGTAGTACAGGTACGAGTATATGCAGTTGATACAGCCAACTATCGCGCAATTAGAACAAATACAATACCAATTACAAAAATTATTCAAACACTCGTAGCTAAAAAGATCACTTTTGCCATGCATAAAGGGTAGTAGAAAATGTTAACTGTATTCGCAATCGATTAGTCAATAGTGTGCAGAGCCAATTCGCAGGCTTTAGTCAGTTTTTGGTGTGAAAATTTGATCAGTCATCTGAAATTCCAGCTTTTCGGAGTTGCTCTTTCAGTTTCTCATTTTCCTGCTCCTGACTACGTATCGTATCTTTCAGTTTCTTATTTTCCTGCTCCTTACTACGTGTCGTATCTTTAACTCTCTCCCTTCTTCCGTTTTCGATGCTTCTCGTCATGTCTTTAGTCGATCTCTCAAGGCTAGCAATCAAGTCAGACAGTTGCATCAGGCACCGACGCATCGTTTTCATGCTTCCGCGATCTTTGCTAAACTTGTCAGAGAGCCTACCAAGCACAGCTGCACCCAAGCCAACGACTGCTGCACCGTAGCCTTTTAGTTTTCTGGCAGATTTCTCTTTTCTCTTGCGGTCCGCTTCCTTTTCTAGCTCTTTAACAAAGAGGGAGCAGTCATTGATGGCGGTTTTTAATTTCTCTTGAGTCACAGAATATTGCTGTCTGCAAGCGGCACATTTTTTCAAAAGTTTATTCATATCTTTCAACAGCTTGTCCAATTCGGTGGATTCTTTTTTCCCTTTGCTTGATTTAGCGTAATCATTGGCAAATTTTTTCCATTCTTTACAGAGCGCATCGCATTTACTTTTCAGCTTATCTCCAGAAGATTTCGCACCGTCCATCGAGTCGAGAAACCTCTTTCCACTAAAGTCCACGCTGTAAGGGCTGCAATCTGAGAGAGAGAGCAGCTCCTTTTTTGCGCTTCTTTCCGTACTACGCAGTTCACAAGCGAATTTGCTTGAATCTGAAGCTATCAACCTTGCATTTTTGGTGGCTGGATTTAGCCACTCAAGGATACCGTTGTACGAGGAATAATTTTCTCCTTGAGCCATTTCTCAAAACTGCAATGGAAAATTTACATTGAAAAAAAACGTTCTTAATTGCATGTTAGAAACGAGTTTATAGGAAAATAAAAAAGTTGCTAAACCAAAGCAGCCAGTTGATTTAGTTATGAACACTTACTCAGCTATACCGGTATTTCGAAGACTTGAGAACCTGAATTAGGGCGTGTAAATACAGCTGTGAATGATGCCAAAGTCTGTGCTATGCAGCCGAAATCATTATAGACTTATACTCGTATTTACAGATTCAGAACATGGAACTAAAGTAAATGCCATGGAAATACCGCGGAAACTCCACGGCTTTCCCGCGAATTTTTCTCGGGTGTCTTCCTAGATGCAGTAAAGTACATTAAAGTTATATTGATGTGGTGATCCAGCATAGCTAGCATAGGCTGCTCCTGGGATCCCCGCTTAGTCAGTCAGTTAGTGCTTGGGCTGTAGCAGTGGGAGCTGGGCATAGGGCCTGTCCCTTCCTCCTCTTCCCTTGTGCAGGCTCAGGTGTGCAGCTGTCGAGGGACAGGGAGAGAAACTCTCCCCCCCTCTCCCCCTGGCGCAGTCTGCAATGGGCTAAAAATTGAAACATTAGTCAGTGGGATATCTCTCCCCTAGTACTTGACTTACTTGACTTAGCTGCGTAGACACAGCGGGGAGGCGAGGGTCGCCCATTCCGCTAGCCCCTGAAGGCCCGCAGACAGGCAGAGGCGTGGGGCCGGTCAGGGTGGTCCGCCGGTCCGTCCTGCAGCGTGATCTTCCGTTGGGAAGAAACTGGCTCGTCTAGTCGCCCGAAGGAACTGGATGAGCCGTGAGATGCTGTCGGGCTGGCAGACCTCGTCAATGGACGGGTTCGGCCCGAGGTAGCGCAGCCGGTCTCTGTTAAAGAAAGGGCAGTGACAGACAAAGTGCTGAGCATCTTCATTGTCGCACTCGCAAAAGGGGCAAATTTCGCTCTCGAGGTCGCCTCGGAGGAAGCAGTGCCTGGCGAGGTAGCCATGGCCGGTAAGGGTCATGACAAGGGCTCGAATATCCTTCCGATTCTGGTTCAGAAGGATGTTTCTGAGCCTGCGAGACGGGCAAGGAACCACGGCACGAGATTGCCGGCAGTTTTGGGTGCCCGCCCATCTGTCCCTGTGGAGGGAGTGAGCCCAGTCGTCGATCTGACGATTGATGACTGTCAAGGGCATAGGGACCAGGGGGGCAGGGCCGAAGAAAGAGCCAGAGCCGCCCCTCTTGGCGAGGGTGTCTGCCAGCTCGTTCCCCGGAAACCCTGCGTGCCCTGGGATTCACTTCAGCCTGACAGTATTGCTTCTGGCCAGGAGGTTGAGCTGTCGGGCGCAGTCGGCGACTGTCCGGGAGTTCGTTGTGGTGTGGCAAAGGGCCTGTAAGGCCGCTTGGCTGTCGAAGTGGATGACAATAGTCTTTCCTCTCGTAACCTTGGCGTTCAGCTCTGCAGCGCAAGAGCTGATGGCAAGGACTTCGTTCTGGAAGACTGTGGAGAGTCTACCAGTGTGCTGGGCATGCGTGGCAATTACGCGGCCGTTGATGATGATGCAGACCCCAAAGCCGGCGCGACCGTCTTTGATGTCCGTGTAGCAATGGACCTCCTGGAAATTCCAGTGGTCATTGGCAGCATCCCTAGAGGGGATGGTGACCTTGTAGCCCTGAAAGAGGTTGAGAGTGCGGGGTTCGCCGTCAGATAGGACGTGGAGCCCGCCGCTGTCTCTCAAGTCCTTGAGGCAGAGGTCAGCGTGGGGCAGAAGCTTGCGCTTAGCCATGGCCCTATGGGGCTGGATTCGAATGCCAGCGTCAGCTAGACGGCGGGCAGTCTTAGCCGCTTCCCTGCGGACAAAGATGTCCAGCGGAGGAATGTTGAGGAAGGCGTTGAGGCCATCGTAAGGAGCAGACGGAGGGGCGCTCATGATCGTGCGACATGCGCGCCCTTGCGCTCTCCTGAGAGCCTCTAGACAGGTCTTTATCTGCAGGGCGCTAGCCCAGATCAGGCCGCCATACGAGATAGCGGGCCTAATCATTGCAGTGTAGATCCACCAGAGGCGCTTGGGGGTGAGCCCCCAGGTGGTGCCGACAGCCCTGCGCAATTGCGCGAGGACTGCGAAGGCCTTTTTGGCTTTTGTTTGAACGTGGGGTGACCAGTTCAGCCTGTGGTCCAGGGTAATACCCAGACATTTAGTCTGCTTGCAGAAGGGGATTTCCCTTCCGTAAAGCGTGAGCGGCCGAATCTGCCACTTGGTCCTGCTGGTGAACATGATCGCTGCGGTCTTAGTCTCAGAGAGCCTTAAACCACAGCGGTCCGCCCATTGCTCAGCGGCGTAGATAAAGTTCTGAAGAAGGTCCCTGAGGGTATCAGGGGACGGACCAGATGCCACCGCGGTGACATCATCCGCATATCCTATTTTCAGAATGGGGTCAGGCCGAGCATCCCGGAGGAGCTCATCGATGACCATATTCCAGAGAACTGGAGACAGCACCCCACCTTGCGGGCTACCTTTGCAGACGGGGACCGTCCTCTGGTAGCCCAGCAGACTGGCGGTGGCCGTGCGATGGCTGATCAGTCTTATTTAGTCAGCGGGAGTGAGAGCATAGCTCTCCGCCCGGGGTAGGCTCTCGTGGGGTCTTGGGTGCACTCCTTGCATGCTGCAACATGCAAGCAGTGTACCAGCAGGCCATGCGGAGGCTGCATGATGAGGCAGATGTCTTATGGACATCTCCAAGATCGTTCCTGGCTCCGGGCAGTCCACGGAACTGCCATGGGATCTGCCACGGAACTGCCTCTGAGCTTCCCATTGGCCCTGAGACCCCCGAAATTTACTAATAAAAATAATTACTAAATTACTAAATAATTACTAAACCCCCGAAAATAAATACAGAGTAGGTGAAGGCCCTAAGAGACCATCCGCTTCGGACCGCCTGCTTGGCTTCGAGCATAAGGCTAGTATTCCTAGACGTTTTTCTTAGACGAACTAGCTTAGGCAAATTCGCTAGACGTTTTTCCTAGGGATAACCTGCTAACAAACCTTTGTTGCAGCTGCCATTTGCTCATTAAGACTGCCGCAGGTCTTTGTGTCATCAGCTCGCCAGACCTTCAACACCGTCTGGACCTGGTCTCGTGGCCTACATCCTACGCTGTTTGGGCAACATTACATTGACGCTTAATAGGGCTTAGGAACGTTACTGCGACACCAGTGGAGCTACTAAACGATAATTTAGGATCGGCCCGTGACCGTTATTCACATTAATAAACGTTTACCTGACTTGTCTTGTCTTACTTATTTTCTACTTAACCGTAGGCCTACCTACTAGGGATAACCTGTCGAGGATATTACCTGTAGACCTACAAGGTGGCAGCAACCCAACTACCAATACTCGGTTATTATCTAATTGTACTTGATAGAGACTAAGAGGGGTTAATTCGGACCATAGTGCTAGACCACTCAGGCCAGCTACCGGCCGTGCTAGTTAGCGAGGACAGCAGCAGGCAGAAAGTAGTAGGCAGCAGCAGTAGTCATCAAAGAGAAGGAGAACAGGAGGCCATTATATTGAGTACAGTGATGTTTGCGATTTTAAAGGGGATTTTGGTATATTTATTCCGATATAAATCTTCTCTGAATTTAATTTACTTACCGGTATGCGTTTCTGTTGCTAATGTTTTTAAAACATCGGTGCAACCAAGCATAGAGGAAAGATAAGCCTTCTAGGAGAATATAAAACAAAAAATTTTTAATCGCCAGATGATCTCTTCTACTTTCAAAAAAATGAAATTGCATGATTTAATCTACCTCTTAACAGCGGTTCTTACAGCTCGTCTGCTCTGCTCAACTGTATCAGCATCAGCAAAGAAGTCGCCGCTGCTGGCACTGCAAACTCCAGCAGGTGGCACAGGCGCTGCTGCTGCTGGCTGAAGATCACCGCCTGGCAGCCAGGACCAGCGCACAGCGACACGCACTGGATCCGACTCGGAGAGCTGACAGTCGTAAAGTTTAGGGCATCAGGGATGTTGAGATCGACGAAGGTCCCGTTGCCACGGACGAAGAAGTTGTTACCTTCGATTCGGTATGAAATAATTTGAAGTTAAACGATTCGCCTCTCAATGGCATTTCAGATACTGCTTTAAACTTAGTTTTGCAACCAAAATACTGTACAATGTAGTAATGTATGAAGAACAGAGATTGAACAAGTGGCCACCAGCAGCAGCAATTCACCGCTGGTGTAGCCCAGCTGGAGCGAACTGTTTCGAAAGTCGCCTCCGCAGTTCTGTAAATATAGTTTCCTTCGCAGGCGAAATGGCAGTCCTCGGCAGGAGCAGCCCCCAGCGACCCGTAGGGGTTGCCGCAGTAGCACCAGTATATGGCGTGCACAGCCGCGAACTGGAAGCTGCCCAGAGCGCAGACGCTGCTGCACAGCCGACAAAAGCGGTACCGCCTTCGTACATCGAAGATACCACGGAGCTGCCCATCCTTGTGAGGCTAATGTGCCTCATGTCACCGACGTCTCTCATGCCAGTCGTGTTGTCAACGAAGGAGCCGAGCTCCAAGATCTGGAACTGCCGGACCAGAGCGGTGCAGATCAGGCATGGCTAGACTGTTTTTTTCAGTGCGGCATTAAGAAGAAGATTGGCGAATCTCTGTGCGAGAGAAAGAGAGGCTAAATAACAGCAGCCTGATTGCCAAGCGTTAAATGTGAATAATTCTCGTTGCTCATTATAACCTGATACTTTGGTACACAGCTACTCTCACCCTGGTTCTTTGGCTCAAAAATGACGCGTTGTAATTTGATCTAAACTTTTTATTCGTTTTCGTTATAGCAAGACGTCTGACTCTTTCGCTATCAACTGAGCTGTAGGTTTTCATCACTCAGGTTTTTTTAGACCACATGGATGAAAGACTACTGGAAGTAGCGACGACGGAGCGTGATCTTATCTTGTGATATAATTGAAGTAGCTTGGATAATTAAACAACAGTAACAACAACGGCAACAGTAACAACAACAAAAAAACAACAATAACAATAACAATAACAATATACGCAGTCAGGGTCTGAGTTGCTGAAGTCGCCGACGGTGCAACAGGTCGCTTAGACGGACCAGGCTGGCGCGACGATTCACTGCCGCGTTGGAAACTCACATGTCGCAGGCACTCATTTGGACGCCACAGGCACTCATTTTGACGCCGCAGGCACTCATTTTGACGCCGCAGGCACTCATTTTAGCGCCGCAGGCACTCATTTTGACGCCGCAGGCACTCATTTTGGCGCCGCAGGCACTCATTTTAGCGCCGCAGACACTCATTTTAGCGCCACAGGCACTCATTTTAGCGCCGCAGGCACTCATTTTGGCGCCGTGGACACTCATTTTGGCGCCGCAGGCACTCATTTTAGCGCCGCAGGCACTCATTTTGGCGCCGTGGACACTCATTTTGGCGCCGCAGACACTTATTTTGGCGCCGCAGACACTCATTTTAGCGCCGCAGGCACTCATTTTAGCGCCGCAGGCACTCATTTTGACGCCGCAGGCACTCATTTTGACGCCGCAGGCACTCATTTTGACGCCGCAGGCACTCATTTTAGCGCCGCAGACACTCATTTTAGCGCCGCAGACACTCATTTTAGCGCCACAGGCACTCATTTTAGCGCCGCAGGCACTCATTTTGGCGCCGCAGGCACTCATTTTGGCGCCGCAGGCACTCATTTTGGCCCCGCAGGCACTCATTTTGACGCCGCAGACACTCATTTTGACGCCGCAGGCACTCCTTTTAGCGCCGCAGGCACTCATTTTGGCGCCGCAGGCACTCATTTTGGCGCCGCAGACACTTATTTTGGCGCCGCAGACACTCATTTTAGCGCCGCAGGCACTCATTTTAGCGCCGCAGGTGGGGTGTGGTTGGGGGGGGGGGTGGGGACAAAGCATTGGCATGTCCCCCCATATCTCTTACAGGGGGGACATGTCCCCCCGGTGGCGACGCCCCTGACAGTCAGTAGATTTCGAGTAGAGGAAATTTCAGATAGATCCGACATGCAGGGAAACAAACACGATATAGTCCAAGAAATGAGTTGAATTCACTTTACACTTCTGCCCCTTACAGCAATTAAAACTCCAATCAAATAAGTCATTCCTTCTCATCGTCAACTAGATTCAGAGGGCTGCGTGCACCCAGGCGCACTTTAAGCGACATTGTCACACAACCGGCGAGAAGCATTACTGCACACATTCCGCCGACTCCACTGCGCAGGCACACACTCACACAGGAGTGTACAGCGGCCCTAACTTTATTTAGCATAAGCCATGTACAAGCTTCTGTAATAACTCGCTTTACTGCCCGGGATAGAACGAGGTGGACTGCTATTGGCCGGGGCGGTCTTAGCGGTTATACTTATGGGGGTTGAGACTGGGGAGAAATCTAAAATTAAGGGTAGTGCTGCCACCAGCGTGGGAACCGTAGGATCCGCAATGAAGGGGTCTGTTTGGGCTCCACGCAAATAAATAACGCTAGAACAACTAGTCTCAGATATTTCAATGTCCAAGTGACAGGACTCAATGGTAGCAAATGGCCTGAGCGGCGCAGTCCTGGCACTGACAAATGTCCGCGCTTGAGCGTGTCTGAGTTTAGCTCTCAGAGGACCCCTAACTCCTACTAACCTAATAGCTACGTCTCGCGCAGATGGGCGGCGAGGAATAGGTCTATGCGCCTGAAGCAGCAATAGACTCAAGGCCTATAAACTAACAGCTAGTTCTTAGAATCGCGCACGAGTGCTGCGACTGCACACTCACTCTCACTCTTATTCGCGCCTGTGTCGCGAATTGACACTAGCAGAATGGCTTCAGCCAACTGATTTCCTGCCAATAGGGTAGGCTGGAAAACCAGAGCTATAGCACTAGCAATGCTCTACCAAGACCTGCTCAGGAGCGTGCTTTCTGCTTGAGCGCTGCAATGCTCTACCAAGACCTGCTCAGGAGCTTGCAGCTGCTTAGCGATGCTTATAGCTCTACCAAGACCTGCTCAGGAGCTTTGCTTCGCTGTTAACCGGCGCTAGAGCGCTAGACTTGGAGAAAGCTCTCGACAAGTCCTCACGAGGCGGATCTGAGGAAAAATCAGACAAGCGGGCCTGCATTCGTTAATATAGAACGCGGAGGGTGGAGCGTTTGGGCATTCCGTGGCTTGACCATGGAACTGCAGCCCGAAAAGTGCGGATAATGATGCACAACAGATATTGATTAAACATGGGGGGAGAAAGTAGCTTGCACGAAGCGCCGACAGTCGCCTCAAGCCACCAGTGACAATGGCATGCCAAATTTGGGCTTGTGCGCACAAGGCTGCACGTGAGGGAGGGTTCAGCTCGGGACACGGGGTCCGCGAAACCCTCAGTCTAAAAATAGAATGACGCATGGGGAGAGGCTCGGACGCAGGAGGAACGAGAGAGCAGAAGGGGGAAGGGTCCAGAGAGCGCACGGGGGAGGAGTGCGGCTAACTAGACTTGCGTACACTGAGCGATTGTACGCGGCAGGCCAGGCAACAACAGTACAGGCAAGCGCCAAATTTGGCGGCTTCCACTAACTAACCCTAGGCAAGGCAAAACTTCCTAATTTCCTATGTCAAAGATTGCGCCATATTGTGCAACTTCTGAGCGCCAAGGAAGGCTGCTTAGAGTGCATGGAGGCAGCAGAAAAATTCCTATTCCACATACTAGCAGCGGACAACAGTGCCTAAGATGTGACTGCGGCCCTATGCTTGCAGCAGAAGGCTGCGGCCACATCACTTCATTGAGCCTTGGGTTGGCCCTAAAGAGCATTAATTACACGAGCAGAGCCAAGCCGAAATTCCAATTTAGCCCCCAAATTAATGCATGTGCCGCTGGCACGTAAGAGCGCTCTAGGCTACGGTCCCCATTAAGTACAACTTTATGTCACTTTATGTCTCTTGCGTCATCACTGCTAAAAATACCAGTATGCTTGTCAACGTGCAATAATATTCAATGAGAGGAATATAAAATACTAAGCAAAAAGTGAACGAAAACAAGAGTCAGACAGAGACAGTAGCAACTATCCAGCAGGTCAGAGAAGTGATAACCAACGCAATTCCAACGCACTGCCGATGCAGGATTCAACAGTCAAAGCTCCAACAGACATTGTCCCTGCTGGTACTGGCGGGGGCAGCAACGAGAGCAGCTGCATGGAGCGCTGCCAGCTTGAGCAGGAGCCAGAAGTTCCAACAGACAGCGTCCGTGCTGGTACGGACAATAAACGCAGTGACGCAAGGGAGAATGCCTGCGCCTGTTTGATCATCTGTATGTGCTGTATGGAGTGCTGCCAGTTCTTTCTAGATATTTTTAAAGATTGTAGCAATTGATTTAAATTTTAATTTGCTAGTCGACGTAGTCGTTGCTTTCTTTTCAGACTTTTATAAGTCTTTGTATTTTAGAAAAACAATTTGCTATTTACCATTTAAATGAATACTTTTTAGGAAAGTAAGAACTTGCTTCCATCATTTAATTTTACTCAATAGTAGTTCTCCACAATAACAAAGTTTTAATGCGTTATAGCTCCTATAAATAACTTGCCATACTTTATTTCGAAGCAAAACTTAAAATATTAAAGTAATGCATGTTTCAGTCTGATACAAACTAAGCAGCATGTTAATGCGTCCACCCCGAAACGAGTAGTCAAATTTTCCCAAACTTTCTCTAAATGACGCAATTCACAACCACGCTTGCTGATCCCGTCTCAACTGTGGGTGATGATGCGAGTTGCACTGGCATAGGGTGGTGAGGAGAGAGTTGAGAGTAATGGCTAAGAGTTGGATTAAAGCTACCACTCTCATATCTCAGCCCTCGCGAACTGGTTTTGGGTGAAAACTTTCAAATTGTACTTGTCAATTTTTTATATTATCATTTTTTATTACGATGTTTCGCAATCCGACTATTTTATAGTAGAAAATAAACTGATAACCGCAAAGGGCTTGGATATTTTTCGATTAGGGAGCTCGACAGTGAAAAAAAGCAGATACGCTCACATGTACTTATTTATTTCATCAATTCAATCGGTTTTCTTAACTAGAGGCTTGATGTTCTAGCTGTTCTAGCTTGATGTTCTTGTGTAGTGCCAGGCATATATTTATAGGTATATTTAATTGAAGTGCGTCTAGAATTTTGTACAATTATAACAAATATAAGGTATTTTATTCAATATATTACAGCACTGTCAGAAGTAAATGTCGAAAATATACTCAGCAACATCGAAAGTTCGCCATCACAGAAGATTCCGTCTGTGGTCGCCACTTTTGAGAGTGCAGGTAAAGCCTCTCAATCCTTGCGAGTGACGCAACTCAGCTACGCCACGCGGCAGACTTAAGTTGAGGAATGAAGTGAGGGGAGCGGTGTGCGAGGGTTGGACGGATAAAGCTACCTCTCAGTTTTCTCGCATCGTTTAGTTCAGAAATAGTCCAAGAGAAATTGCTATCTGGCACATAGAGTGGCGAAGTGGCGACTTTTTAATGTTACTGAGTAGACTAATATAGCAAATAGTTAAACTATACATAATACGCATAGCATGTGTAAAAATATTTTGTCAAGGAAGTTCGAAGAAAAGGGGAGAAATTTTTTTTTGATTTAAATAGGAATAATTGTTATTTATAGAAAGTGCGGATGTACTAGCTCCTACGTTTGGGGTTGTATCTCAGTGGTTAGAGCTTCGGACTCACGACTTGAAGGTCGCGGGTTCGATTCTCGACCCACTGGGAACTATTTGTGTTCATGAGCAAGACACTTAACTCTCTCTGCATTGCTTCAGTTCACCCAGCTGTAAAATGGGTGCCAGCATTAGCTGGGGTGATTGAGGGTGTTGTATGCAGCGATGGACAGATGTCATTAATACTTGTAATTACTTATCATTTACTGGAAATTTAGAAAGCTACAATGGAAGCTACAATAACGTATGGAAACTTTTAGGTCCTGCTAACTATTAGTACTCGTAGCAAGATGCTAGTTCCGCTCGTAGCTATGTCATAAATAAATAAATTCTTAAGTTTCCCCTGAGATAGAAAGGTTTCGCAGCTAGCTTACCAGTATATTCGTATCGTCGATCTGTTACCAGACGCCTTGGTGATTGACACTGGCTGTACAGTGAACCGATTTAGTGCTTCTGCCATGGTGACAAACAATAACTGGATACACGTGCGTATGAAAAGAATGTCATAGACGTTGAGTTTTTTCAGCCCTCTCACTAGCAATAGTGAAATCGAAATGTAACGATATATACAGATTTTTTCGGCAGCAATTGTTGCCGTGAGCTGGGGTAATTGAGGATAAACAGGCAAAGAGGCAAACAAAGCTGCGTTTGGCGAGCAAGAGGCGGCAACAGCGCAACGAAGCATTCAAGGGGGAACAGCAAACGAACTCCCAGCCCCAAAGAGGATAAGACAGTTGGTCAGATTAGAGACGGGGGGGATTAAAAATGCGACACCATCTGACCAACCGCCCGAGATTTGCGGGCCACTGAAGTAGCGCTTCACACAGTCAGAGCGCCAGTCATCCAGGGCTATGATATCAGGCAAGGCCACCCCCGACTGCAAGGCAAAGTGGCCCCACCGCGCCGCAGGCTGTGGTCGGAGAAGGCGGACGGTTGAAACCGCAGTTACGCAGTGCCTGCCGCAGAAGCGAGGTCCTCAGACGAGGCTTCAAACGCTGCCTAAGCGAGCCCACGAGGTAGGAGAACAACGGGACTGTGGCGCCGATGCGATTCTGGCGGCTACCGGACATTTCCCCTCCGGCGTTTCCCCTCCGGACCTTTCCCCTCCGGACATTTCCCCTCCGGACATTTCCCCTCCGGACATTTCCCATCCAGCTATAACAAAATAACAGAGCTTTAGAACATGCCAAAAAGAAGTTTTGCACGCATGTACGTCACATCCATGTAGTTATGCTGTTAGATCGCTTTTATTTTAAAAATTATGTAAGTAAAAAGTGAGAGTAGATGGTTTTATTATGTTTTATTATAGGTTTTAATATAATAAAATTATAATATAATTTATTATTATCTTTATTATTAATATTTTTATATATTATTATTATTATATAATTATATTATTTTGTATATTATTATTTTTATACTATAATATTATAATATTACTAATATTGTTACATTTATATATACACTTATATACATACATATATATATATATATGTGCAACTTATGTTCTCTTTGGACATGTCCGAAGGCACTGTTATTTCGTTATAGATGAAGGGGAAATGTCCGGAGGGGAAATGTCCGGAGGGGAAAAGTCCGGAGGGGAAAAGTCCGGAGGGGAAATGTCCGGAGGGGAAAAGTCCCCGAGGGGAAGTGTCCGGAGGGGAAACGCCGGAGGGGAAAAGTCCCCGAGGGGAAGTGTCCGGAGGGGAAATGTCCGGAGGGGAAAAGTCCCCGAGGGGAAGTGTCCGGAGGGGAAACGCCGGAGGGGAAATGTCCCCGAGGGGAAGTGTCCGGAGGGGAAATGTCCGGAGGGGAAAAGTCCCCGAGGGTAAGTGTCCGGAGGGGAAACGCCGGAGGGGAAATGTCCCCGAGGGGAAGTGTCCGGAGGGGAAACGCCGGAGGGGAAATGTCCCCGAGGGGAAGTGTCCGGAGGGGAAATGTCCGGAGGGGAAAAGTCCCCGAGGGGAAGTGTCCGGAGGGGAAACGCCGGAGGGGAAATGTCCGTAAGCGGATTCTGGCGCAGGTGGCGCAACTCCGCACTGACAGGGCACCAGCCCAGAGCCGGAATAGCACAGATGGCTAGAGCGCAGCTCGGAAGCTCCAGAGTCCGGCAGCAGGTCGCCAACTCGGATCAGCCCCCACCAGGCCACCAGCAAGGCGGCGCAGAATGCAGACCACAGGTTCGGGGCACAGGGTCGCTCGCAAGCCGCAGGCTCAAGCGCCGTCGCCTTCTTGGTCTGAAGCCCCAGGAAGCGCCGAGCGCCGCTCAAAAAGAACTCGAGCTGGGTCTGGCGAGCCGGCCAGCTGGTGGAGCACCGAGACAGCATTGATGTAGGACCGCAGGGCCGAGAAGGCGCTGATCCGTGATTGCACCAGGTGGACGACGTACTGGCACAGGTCGCTCTCGCTGGCTGTGATCGGACCGATGCCCACCTGATCACATAACGCACGCCAGGCCTTGAATTGGCTGCTGTGGGATTTCCACAAGCTGTCTGCGAGGGCGAGGCGGAAGAGCAGACCGGCGGAGACCACCTTCTTGGGCGGCCCGTCTCCAGAGCGGAGGCGACCTGAAAGCGAAGGGCGGCGCGAGAATACACCGAGATTGTCAGGCAAAAGGTAGGTATGACCGTAAAAACGAAAGTGGTGTCCCCTTTCATTTGACATCCCCTTTGAGATAAGTTGAAAAAAATCCATTTAAGGCGACATAAGTCCGCCTCATTTAACTTTTACTCTAGTTGTTCGCGTCCATTCGGCAGTAGAAAGACTCAACAAACTGTTCTGATGCAGAAGAATGCTTTTATGTTTGCGCGAAGAAATCGAAGAAGATCTTTGAAAAAGAATCGGCAAGACATGTGCACCACATAAGTTCTAACTGAAGAAAATATATATGCAAGGTCCTTTGTAGACAATTAGTAACAGCAGACAACAGACGCAATTAGCTGTCTCTGCAATATTTAGGATTAACCATTTTCATGCATGACAGGAAGATTTTTGCTGTTTTTGCTTCATGAAGATCTTTTATTAAGAGAATTTTTGACACAAGTCTGCAATTCTTGTTGCTATAAATGCCAGCTATTTTTGTGGAAAAAATTAGCAAAGTTGTCTTAACTTTCTCGAAAGATCGGGCTCAAATTTAGCTGAAAATTCTTCGACTAAGAACAGAGGCTCCACAATGTCTATTGGTGAGAAAACTCTATGTACTTGGTCTGAGATGGAGCAGCAACCGCAGGAGCAGCAACCGCTGGAGCAGCAACCACAGGAGCAGCAACCGCAGGAGCAGCAACCACAGGAGCAGCAACCGCAGGAGCAGCAACCACAGGAGCAGCAACCGCACAAGCAACATCCGGAAGAGCAGCAACCGCACAAGCAACATCCGGAAGAGCAGCAACCGCACAAGCAACATCCGGAAGAGCAGCAACCGCAGGAGCAGCAACTGCAGCAGGAACCACTGCAACCAGAAGAATCATCAGATGAAAAGCTGACAGCCCGTCAGGTCTGCTGCTGCCTGTGCTGCTGCTTCTGGCAGGTCTTCAAAGTCATCGTGACCATTTGCTGGGTTTTTCACGGTGTCATTGAACAGCTTTTGCGACTCCGGTGCTGACTGGCTATATCATATACGTAGCGAGCACGCAGAAAGTTCAGACTGAATTAACAAAAGTACACAGCGACTATGCTCCTAAATCCATACTTAATTCAATGGAGCAATTATTCTCTGAGACTGCAAAGTAGCTGTCTTTAGTTGTGCAAATTAATAAAAGCAATTATTAGCAAAGCAACTCTGAATACCAGGAACGCCTTCGTAGAATCTGCTGCTTTGGACATTGCTTGTATGCCGTCTAAGGCTTTTTCTGCATGCCTCCGATCCTTTGAGAAGCTTTTACCAAGCCTTGCTGAATGTCTATCTGTGTCGCAGATTAATTTGTTATTATTACTGTTATATTGAGAGAAACAATTACAGTGAGAAACAACAACGAAGAATCAATAAAAAGCTTACAAACCGGCTTTTATAGCTTCAGATTAACTTACTAAAAATGTGTTTATAAGTCGCTACTACGTACTCATTTCGAGTTTATTTTAACAAAAATTACGGTTCGAGAAACTCACTTCACATTTTCAAGCATTAATTGGTTTAGTAAAGAAAATCAGATGCGTACTTTCGCAAAGAAACTATTTCAATTTAAAAGGTGAAATGTCTTTCTATATATAAATATAATATTCATGAATACTGATTAATAATAGCCGTATTATAAGAGAAACTTGCGTAGTTAGAATAGAAATTATCTAGTTTCTGGCAATCCGAATTATCATGAATTTACGTCAGACAAACGCGGCACAAAAGTTAAGCAATGCATCTAATGCTATTTTAAGTTTTATTTCTATTTTAATGCAGCAACTGCGAGCATGCAAAAGTGTAATCACTCGCAGTGGCATCCTAATCAACAGCCGGTGATGAACTCTTAAGTCTTATAGGGCAATTCTGCGATACTCCCTTCTGAACTCTCCATTTTACGAAGTCTCAGACATTCTCGATGGGGTTCATGTCTGGAGAGACTTTGACGGCCTATTTAATATGCAAATAACGTAGCAAAACAACCCCCATCAGTTCCCTTCTGCTGTAATTTTTGCGGCAGAGCTGTTGTAACTGGGGGTTAGCTGTTGCGAAGTCTGGGAGCACCATGATGACAGTAAAATTTGAAACAGCACCGACCAAGCTCTTGGAGTCATAAAAGACGAAGCGGGTAAAGACAAGAGAGAGGAAAAACATTACAACTAGCTACTGCACAACGGCATATGTACATATAATATTATATTGTATTCGTGGAAAATATCGACGACTAATAAATTCTGGAAAAAGTATTACATAGGCAAAAACAACAAAGTTCGATTTGCTCTACTGAAAGTAGAAATTAAGAAAATATAGCGTAACAATAAACAGAAAAATTTCTGTACGTTTATGCCATGTAAGAATATTAGAATATTAGAATATTATAGCACAATTTTGGATTAAGAATAATATTAAGTACATGTGAATATTTAATGAGCAAGAGATGCCCTGGTCTTATTTTTTCCTAGGCAAAGACTTGTTTTAATTTGGTGCAAACTGTGCTCTTCTTGGATTCCTTTACTCCAGGCTTGAACAGATCATCAAGAGCATACACAGCTTGACGAAGATCCAGAGGAACCTCCCCCAAATAGAGACCCAAAAGATAGGCGAACCAGTTGAAATGGCATTGTGACCGGAATAAATGTTGCGAGCGATTGATAGCTGACGCTTTCACCATTTATAGCCCAGCGGACAATGTGCTCACAATTGTTCGACACTGCATTGTAGCCGCCTTCTCCGAGTCTACTCTTACATCTTCGTATGACATCAGACCTTTTTGATTCGGAACAGTTGCAGCGATAAACGCGTATAGTGCAGCCTTGAATAACGTCGCGAAAGTCGTCTATTCGAATTCTCATGTTATCAACAGGACCGTAGTAATGCCAGATAGCAGGAAAGCTTGTACCGTCTGGTTTATCTTCCATTCCCATGTAAATTGCGAAGTGATATACACTGCCTCTGTTGAAACTTACACTGGATCCTGGTTTTAAATTTTTCAGCGCCTCTTCGTAGTCGCATGGTTTGTAGTCAGTATATCCGTTTGTGAATCCGACGCACCTTTTTTCTACGGTCTTTGGCAAAAGCAACGAGCGCAACAAGAGAAAACAAGATTAGTAAAGAAACTTTTATAGGACGCACTACTAAATCACAAAATAAATAAATTTCTGGGTTTTTCACGGATTTTTCGTGGAAATTTCACGGAGTTTCCTTTGCATACAGACTGCACTTGAATTGTAACAGTACCAGCTATACGCTTAAGATGAAATGCAAAAACAACTCGAAATTTTTTTTTAAAACTGCAATGATGTCTGGTGCTGGAGCCCCTCAAGTGAAAAATTTTGGCTTTTTCTCTGCCTTAAACTGGTTTCTTTCATATGGTTTAAGGGGACAGATAATGGAATCTTGTATATAAGAGAATCCTTAAAGTACTGCTGTTGTTGTGCTGTGGGCTGGTATAGCTGTTGTTAACTCATTTCAAATCGATACATCGATCACTCTATCACTGGATCGATGCATTTTAATATCATTCAACAGCTGAACTCAAAATAAAGTATGAAATGGGCTATAATATGTAATGCATTAATGTCAATTCTTACTCGCAGTTGTGGCAAGTTCCTAGTAAGCGCGGTTTTTCACGGACAGGCCATCAGAATTTTCTGGCTGTTTCGTTTCTTGTTGCACAACTAAAGCGTACATCTACATGTACAATTTTCAGTAAAATTTTCTTCACTTAGGGGAAGGTCACTCCATATCAACGAGTGAAGTATGTTGTACCAGTGCCTCATGCTGTATTGTACTGATGATCCTATATAGAACACTGTACACTATGCACACTATGCGATACATGGTGCGTTTAATCCTGAAATTCTTTTTGGCGCCACTAAAAGTAAAGTGCTTGGCCTCTTCTTTCTTTGTGCTGACTGCTATTGCCGAACCCTGTTTACGCTAGCCATGCCACTATATAGTGTGCATAGAGAAAATATAAAACTTTCCTGAAATATAGTCTCTTGAATACATGTAGAAGCAGTTATAGCTAGCCTCAAGAAGCTAAAGAGTACTATTAGTTTTGGCCATTGTTCCAAAGTTGTTTCGATCCCCATGAACAGTTAACCCCTATATGTAAGTACGCATTTCATCACGTGACTGCACTCCCGCCTTTTATGCTTGTACAGTAATATCTATTCACCTCCTCTTAACTTTGCATTAGCGAGAAATAAGTTTGTGAAATAATGACTGCTGTGAAAAACGTACATATGCAATACACTTGTTTCGTGAGTAGCTAACTCGAACGTACAAGTATTTTGTTCCTTATTTAACTAAGCAATCTATATAAGCAATAGAAATTATTGTTTTGATTGTCACATACAAAAAACTCGTAATTCCTATTACTTGTAGCTATAGCTAACAGTTAACTTTGTTGTATGTCATTTTGTGAAGAAACCTGTATAGCTTAAGCAAGTATTTCTAAAAGCAAAGCAATGGCATCCCAGGTGGACACTCCAGCTCAGCTGGTAGCCGCTGCTGAGTCTGATGCTAGCCGGATTAGCTTGCAGCTTTTCAAAAAGCTCTCTGATGTTTATGGACTGGTGGAGCAAGAGACCCAACTGTGTGAGTCTGTCGCCTATATTCTGTCTAGATCTCCTGGTTTAACCACTCAAGAACGACACCAAGCGAATTTCGAGTGGTCTAACGTACGACACTGGTCCAAAAAGATCGAGGAATTTGCTATTCCTCTGAGCTCGATGAATTTAGTCGACAGTATCCTGGTACTGCCGTCAGAACAAAGGTTGTTTTAGGATCGATGCATTTGATGAGCTGCGTAGTCAGCTTGACCTGGCTATTGAAGCACTCCGCACGTTCAGATTGTGCCTGGGAAGATTAAATGCTATTCAGTTACATCTGCTGGACAAATGCATCACAATTCGAACTCGGCTTCAATCACTTTCCGATACATTGGCAGATCAGAATGAATATTTTTCTGTTACAAGTTTGCACAGTCATCTTAACCGCATCAAAAACAGCAGAGCCGTTTTGAAAAAAATCGATTATCTCATCGGAGAACTGACTGATCTAAGGACCGATCTGGATCACAAGATCAGACGGATTCAGATGCTGAACGATACTGATGGCACGGTGACCCGCTTGATGGCAGCCGGAAGTTTGGAACACCACTCATCTGAGCTAGGCAATGCCATCACCAGCATTAAACTGCACGTGTCGGAGGCACTCACTTTAGAGAAAAACGAGACTCAGCAGTGTCGCGAAGTGGCCCAACGTCTGATAGAATCCAGCCGCCTAGAAACTTCGGACGCTAGAGCCATACAGCGCGTTGAGAATAATATAGCAGCTTCTTCAGCGAATCTTCATTCGACTGCAACGAGGCTGATAACCCAGGGACGGTAAGGCTTCATTGTAATACATGTAGCTCACAATATTGGCGTTTGTAAAGTCTTGCGATGTATCCAATGCGTCCACTTTTATAGGTGCAGGTTGCCTCCGATCACAGATTTGCTGATGACTAGTCTATTTCACCTCATCCGACATTCATGCGAGCGTATTTACTCTGTTGTCGTTCTTACTGCAGAATATACACAGAATGTCCAATAATGGTTCCTACTACAAAAAGAATTAAACTTCGCACAGCCTACTTATCTAGCGAACCTTCTCAGTAGTATGAATTAAATGTATAGAAATTTATGAAAAACTCCCAGTTCTCTTTTATTTTTAGATAGAGAGCCTGGGTGGACTTTAACAAAAAAAGCTATAGCATTTCATTTAGCGGAACTAGCACAGAAAATAAGCCTAAAAACAAAACAAAACAAAGGGAAAATTAGATATCTTTTTTGAATTTTTAGACCGGACAACTCAGTAATAGTAGCGTATACGATATTGCAAAAAAACTTGCAAAGTGCCGTTCGGCCTACTTAGTTTTTCTTCACAATGAGATTAACTAGTGCAGAATGCAACTCTTGTGCAAGAAATTGCTTGAAATGCGTGATTGAGTGTTCTGTGCATATTCTGTGCTCTTGTAAGTGGTACATTTTCAATACTTATCGACAAATTGTTTTTCCTACTTCGGCGCATATCGGTGATAAAATGTTTCCATTTTTTGAGTGCATGCAACCCTGTGTCACAAGTGTCATTTGTGAATGCAGTCTAGTATCACACCTGTCGGTTACCTGACGGTGCCACACCTGCCTATTGTGTAATACGCGCTTGATTGCTAGTAGCTTTCATTTTAAATCTCGCTTATTTTGCGAAAAATATTATTATTTCAGCCGAGTAGAAGAACTGAAAAGCAATCTAGACAGCTTCATCGGCTGCCTGAGAACTTACAATACCCATCTGCCGAATGTGCATGGCAAACTAGCGGAGACATTGGAGAAGTACTCTGACCAGCTGTCTGACAGAACGGGAGCTACCGTGTCTCATGCAGCCACACAGATCGTAGATCACCGGAATCATTCCTGGCCAACTGCCAGCTCAGTTGAAGATATCAAAAACCAACTGAAAGGAAACTGTAGCACCTATCTTGAACTGGACAGACATGCTGAAGAACTGGAGAAAGAACGGAATAAGTTAGATGCCTGCTTCTCAGTGCTGCAAGTTCAGTATAACACGGCGTAGTGACGTATTGCGTCTGACTTGGATGAACACAATTTGACCATCATAACTAACTCTTAATTTGTCTGCAATACTGATTACTATTGATTGGCGAGCGTGAAAATTTATTCCTGCATAGATCGCCCTAACTCAAACCTCCATAACTCTGCTCCAAACTCCCTGACCAGGTATACCATCTGTAGCACCCTGACATCAGTTGAACACCCTATCACACTTTAAACCGTTAAACTACACCCAAAATATATATATAGCATGCATAGAAACGCTCTTGGAACCACTCTAGTACTCATGAAAACATTTTAGAATCCTTGGAAACACTCTGGTACTCATGGAAACACTCTAGTACTCATGGAAACACTCTAGTACTCATGGAAACACTCTAGTACTCATGGAAACACTCTGGTACTCATGGAAACACTCTGGTACTCATGGAAACACTCTAGTACTCATGGAAACACTCTAGTACTCATGGAAACACTCTGGTACTCATGGAAACACTCTAGTACTCATGGAAACACTCTAGTACTCATGGAAACACTCTAGTACTCATGGAAACACTCTAGTACTCATGGAAACACTCTAGTACTCATGGAAACACTCTAGTACTCATGGAACCACTCTAGTACTCATGAAAACACTCTAGTACTCATGGAAACACTCTAGTACTCATGGAAACACTCTAGTACTCATGAAAACACTCTAGTACTCATGGAAACACTCTAGGAGTACTCATGGAAACACTCTATAGTACTCATGGAAACACTCTAGTACTCATGAAAACATTTTAGAATGCTTGGAAACACTCTAGTACTCATGGAAACACTCTAGTACTCATGGAAACACTCTAGAAACCATGTAAACACTTCAGCTAACCTGGAACCATCTAACTCTCTTAGGACCACCTTACCCACCTGTCTCGTAGAACTAATTCTAGCACGTTCAGAAGAAAGTGTACCCAGTGAATCCCTAATATCTAGAACCATTTATCTAATTTTTACTTTCCTTTGCTTTTTTTACTTTTTACTTTGGGCAGCGGCAGCAAGTTTACGGTCTGTTTTTTAAGTGCGTTATTTCTAATTTTATGAAATTACTGTTTTACTTTTACATGCATGCTTATTCAAACCACTATTACTCGTACTCGAGTGCTTCCAACAACCAAGTTGGTGAAAACTTTTCTATAATAAACAAGTGTTATCGAAACAAATCTCGGTAAACAACTCTAAGTCAACAACTTTGTTTTGCCAAAATTTTACTTCCAAAGCTCTACGTTCTACTATAAGTAGCGTTTTGGTAGTTCTGTCTTTCTTTATCCTTGATAAAGTAAGCAAAAACTGTGAAGAAGTTTTTTATGAATGAAATTTTATGATGAACAATATCAACAATAAAACGCATTGAAATAAATTTTATTTATAAAATTTTATTACATACAAACAGGTATACAAATTTATCTCCAAGCAATTCAATTAAATACATCTCATATCTGTACAAGAACAACAGGAACAGCATGAATAATGAAGAAGAAAATTTGAGCTTGAGAGCAGACAGAGGATATTCGAAATTGCAGATGGCGCAAGCAAGAAACAATTTACACAAGACACTTGCTGCTGCTACAAGACACTTCTCCATCTAGTCAATGCTAGATCTGCAGATGTTTTCGGCTCTCATGTGTAAAAAGAATGGGAATATTAAAATATTAAGCCAAAATTTGTTAGTTATTAAAACTTCTCAATTGAGTTCGGCCACTTTCGGACAGCCCAATCGGACGGCCTTCACCGGACCGGAGGCTCGCACTGTTCTCCTCGATGGCTGCTGCCACAACGAGGCTGTCGATGCCGAAGCGGACAGCGACATCGTGGCTGCCGAAGATAGCAGCGGCACCATCGCTGGAGGCGGCGGCGGTGGCGGCGGCGGCGTCGGTGTCGGCAGCGGTCGCCTCGGCCGCCGAAAGTCCGGATGCGGCGAGCTGGCGAAGCTGCTCCGACGTCGGGCGCATTTCGAACGGACGCCGTCGAGAACTGTCGATTGAATGCCGCCGCCGCCGGCGCTAAGTCGGTGATGACGACGACGTCGAAGACAAGCGGCCGCGACTTCGGCGACGACTGCCGAGCTGACTGCATCCTCAGCGGGACTGCATCCTCCTGACGGGCTGCGGCTGCGACCGCGGCTGCGACTGCGGCTGAGGCGGGAGACGACGCGACTGACCGCAGCTCGGAAGCCGCCGCTGCCGCCGCCGCTGCCGGTACTTCGCCTTCGGTGCTGCAGAGGCTGCAAGGACTTGATCGGCGTTGGATCAGGGACTGGACTGTCATCGTCGACGGCGGCAGCTGCATCCGGGATGTCCGGGGCGGAACGGATGAGGAGGGCGACGCCGCGGTTGAGACGAGCGGCGGTCTCGGCAGAGTCGGCAGTCGCTGCGCCGTACAGGCAGGGCCCGAGGCAGGTGGCCAGACTGGCCGAGTCCATCCGGTTGCCATGGAAACCAGCAGCGGCCAGCCGGTGCAGCAGCAGGCACAGCAGGCGCAGCGCTCTGGCCCGGCAGCCGCCGTCGCCGCCGAGATTCGCCGCCGCCACCGCCCTGAGGGCCGACAGTCGCTGCTGAGCGTCGCCGTCGCGGTCTTCTCGAGCCGAGTTCGCAGCGCCGGCCAAAGCCTCGGCGGTTGCAGCCGGCAGCAGCGGGCGCGGCAGCTGCCTTAGCCAGGCCTTCAACGTGGAACAAACGTCCTGCGGCGGCGTGTCAGCCGGGATGTCGCAGCTCCGGTCGGCGTCCAGCCTGGCGCGCAGCAGCAGCAGCCGCGGCCGGGCGCCCTCCACCCGGAACAGGCCCTCGGCTGACTGCGCCGCCTCCGAGGACAGGAAGCGGCAGCTGGCGGCCAGCAGGCTTGGCACCGGGCCAAATCCGGCCACCACCGTCTGCGGCTGGTCACGCAGCGCCCTGCCGAAATGGAAGCCGCTACTATTGCTGCAACTACCGCCGCCATCGGATGACGAGACTTCGCAGCCGCCGCTACTTCTTCGCTGAAGACGCCTTGGAAACAATAGAGCAGTCAGCTTGCTGGCAGATGAAAAATTGCTGCTATTGCTACTAGAAGCAATGCTTCTAACGGAGCTTGGCGAGACGCGAAAGCCAAGCGGACGATCTCCAGCAATGCGGCTGCACATTGTGTGGGCTTGCTGAACGAATAATCGTCGGATTAAAAATTCTAAGAGCAGAATTAAAAGCTTCTATAATAATATGTAGTAGTTTATAAGACTGCTGTTTGACT
Organism: Macrostomum lignano; assembly: GCA_002269645.1. NCBI lineage: Eukaryota > Metazoa > Platyhelminthes > Macrostomidae > Macrostomum > Macrostomum lignano. Next base: position 143,448 of record NIVC01000555.1, on the reverse strand, counting down.
TTATCAGTGGGGGGTCAGTTGTCAGTCAGTTGGTCGCGTGCGGGCCTGGTTTTAAGCCCTGGTGGAACTGGCAAACCAACCCCCCAGACCCCGCCGGCCCAATGAAAATCACTCCTTCGCACAAACCCCCTCCAGGAGGACTTTTCTCGCATCGGACCCCCGTCGTGCCCACACTGGCACACCCACCACCCCAAAAACGGTCGGCTTGTTCAACCAACGCCACTGCCCTCAGCCAGCCAATCAGAGCCGGGGGTGGGGCACGATAATGTGCTTGCGATGAGTGGAGTGGAGTTAGGGCTGTCGCGTGCGTGGCGCGCGTGTCTGCCAAGACCATTTTTTAATTGCAAGTTAATTGACTTGAGTGTACTTGAGTGAATAATTAATAAAAAGTGATTATTTTGTACATCAGGGTGAAAACGGTTCTTAAATAATGCGGGCACTACTCCTATATTCTAAGCTAAGGTTAAGTGTGCATCAATGAGATGCAATGGATGGTTGATAGATAGATCGTTGAAAAGTTTTTGACCCGATAACCTTAGCGAATCCCTGCAGATTCACAGATATTGGATTTTGATTTTTGATACCCAAACTATTCATGATTAGAGAAGATCCCAATCCCCTACCAATCCCTGAACATCCTCAGATGAATATCAAACAAATCTCCCACGATCCTCAGATATGCCATAGCAAAACCTGAAGATCCCTGATATCCCATAGCAATCCTTGACGATCCCCAGCTGAAATCCCATAGCAATCCCTGACGATCCCAGATATCCCATAGCAATCCCTGATGATCCCAGATATCCCATAGCAATTCCTGACGCTCCAAGATATCCCATAGCAATCCCCGAGGATCTCAAAAATCTCATAGCAATCCCAGATATACCATAGTTATCCCTGACGATCCCAGATATCCCATAGCAATCCCTGAGGATCTCAAAAATCTCATAGCAATCCCAGATATACCATATAGTTCTGATATATCCTTAAACCTCTGATATTGATTTGAGCCTCGTTCTGACAACCTAGCTTTTTACCCTTTCGGAGGTTAAAGTGATGCGCCTTGCACCTCGCAGCTGTCTTCCCCGTAGATAAGGATCAAGACTCCTACAAAACACCTGCTCGTGCTCAGCTTATAACATGCGTATAGGCATTGATAAAAAAACTGGAAATTTCGACAGGCACCATCCTAGCTGCATGCAGGTATATTATTTAAACTCAATTTTGTGACTCTATAATTCTATAAAGGCGTGACACGCGTGCCGCGCCCACACATCAAGTCTTAATTGAATGCCTCTCAGACATGCAGGTTGATTCTTGGAAAATCCTTAGGCTTCCAACCCCCCGTATTAGCTCAATTTGTCTTGTCGCTTCCTTCGATCGAAGTCGCTTCCTTTGAAGACAAAAGCATGCAGGTTAAAGTGTTGCCGCATCAATTCTTCTCGGTTCCTTTCAGTCCGCTTTTTCTATTGCGCACGTGGATGCCTGTAGATCTTCATCGCACACCCTATAAACTGCGGATCCCCTCCACGCATCCCAAGGCTGTTTTATATACGGGCTTTTGTTAAGACAAACTCGAAATTCGAATCTTAATTCTCAAATTCTATGCTTCCATATTTTCGGATATATAGGCTCATTAATTACCTTATCGGGTATAAATCAATCAACATGAGCAAGACTATACCAGCTGTACAAGTCGATCTAATCTCACCTTGATATATGCTGGAGCGAACGTGTTTAAGAGGCTGTTCTTTGCACCGGGAAATATCTGCGAAATGAAAAACCGTTTTCTTTATTTCCAGGATTCGTCTTTAGGGATTTAATATTGATTTATTCCTCAATACCTGTCTTTATCTCTTACCTGTCCTGTCGCTTACCTGTCTTTATCTCTTACCTGTCCTGTCGCTTACCTGTCTTTATCTCTTATCTGTCCTGTCGCTTACCTGTTCTTATCTCCTACCTGTTCTTATCTTTTCAGGTATATTTATTTTACCTGTCCTACCTGCTATTTCTTACCTGTTTATCTGTGAATCTCCTACCTGCTCATCTTTCTTATCTTATCACTTTACAAGGCCTAATTCTTTAATTCGTTGATAGAGGCTCCCAAATTAAATATCGTTTGTCGTCATATGCCATTATTTTATATAAGCATGCTTAAGCATCTTGCAAAACTTTCAAATCCCCTTACGATTATGAAGTCATTAAATATCCTCATTTCACTCTGCCTTTTCTCGCCAACAGCTTGCACTAATAGCATATGAGCACTATCAAGCTCAGCGAGTGTCCCTATCCCTATAGTAATAAAGCAATTATTATAATTCTTTCGACAGAAGTTAAATCGACGTCACAGCTGGATAATTTTCCGAGAGTTGCATTTTGGCCAATTTTGGCGCGAAGCATGAAAACCATCTGCCGAGTCTCCTATATTGAGCATAGCAACCAAATTCTGTGAAATCGAACTGCATTCACTTTAAGAAAATTAATAGAAATCTTTCAGTTTTTTTTAATCTGCGAAGCAATTTTCTGGCGCTAAGAAATTCCACATACGGTGCACAGATGCGAATTATGAAATTGTGTGATTTTCTACATCGCATGCGTAATATCGGTGATAATTGTCGAAATTCATTGTTGATAAGGTCGCTAATTTTGGTTGCTAAATGGTTAATGCATTTGTTTCATGCATGGGGAAATTGGTTCGCTCAGGTCAGGTGACTGCTGAGGCAGGATTTTGATTTCATGTTTAACAATATGCGGGGCCTGTGGTATGGCAGAGACGGGGAGAGATGGGGAGAGATGGGGAGAGATGGGGAGAGATGGGGAGAGATGGGGAGAGATGGGGAGAGATGGGGAGAGATGGGGAGAGATGGGGAGAGGAGATGGTTAGAGATGGGGAGAGTTGAGGAGAGATGGGGAGAGATGGGAAGAAATGGGGAGAAATGAGGAGATGGAGAGAGGAGATGGAGAGAGGAGACTGGAGATGTTGAGAGAGGATGAGAGGCAACAGAGACAGGGAGAGAATATGAGGAGGGAAGGCATGCCGCAAAAGATTAAAGAGACCCAGCATTAAAGATGCAATCAAAGCAGACAGATACTGGTATAAGAAATATGAACATGAATCGCGTCACAATATAGATACTCGTTTATAGGCATCAGAGATATGTCTCAGTGCTTCCCAGCGAAACCTGTAATCAATTCTAGGTGAACACAGGCTCGGCTCCAGTCCGCACTGTTTGAGAAATCTTTACGATTTCGTAGAATAGAGAATAAACTTCTGCTTTGATTTACTTAGAAAAAAGGAGAAAAAAGCAGATGGGGGCAAGCCAGGGGGTATCGCAGTGAGCGCACAGAGGCCTGGCAGCCGCGGGTCTCTAAGCCTGTAATAACAGGGGGATTTTAGCTCAGCCATGGGCAGTTATTCCGCTTGAGTTGCAGCCATTGCGTCACTACAATATTACTCTGCCATGGGCCTTCATGCCTCATCTCAGAGCGCTACTAAAGCTCAGCCTCCTCGAGAACCGCGATATCGAAGATCTCGGGCTTTCTTCCTCAATACGGGGAACCCGCGCGTGTCTTCGTCCGCCCCCTCCTCCTCCCGCGGGTGGGGGTGCTGGATGAGGGCTTCGGACCCCCCCCCCCACCGAGGAGACGCTTGACTTGGCTTCCACACCGCCTCAGGTTCTCAAAATCGGGATGCGGCTAGCGCTGGGCGGGTCCAGGATCGCCCTCCGGTGTCGAATTCCCCTCGATGGGGATAAGAGGAGGAAAGGAGGCGATGGGAGCCGATCAAAAACCCGGATGGTCCTCCATCTGGTGGCCCTCGCGACCCTGTAGGCGAAAAATGAATCATGCTGGTCTCTGAATTTGTCTTGGGCATCATATTTTTATTGGGCACAAGTCAGATGATATATTGTGATAGAAAAAGAGAGACAGGGAGAGAGACAGGGAGAGAGACAGGGAGAGAGGCAGGGAGAGAGACAGGGAGAGAGACAGGCAGAGAGGGAGACAGGGAGAGAGACAGGGAGAGAGACAGGGAGAGAGACAGGGAAAGAGACAGGGAGAGAGACAGGGAGAGAGACAGGCAGAGAGAGAGACAGGGAGAGAGACAGGGAGAGAGACAGGCAGAGAGGGAGACAGGGAGAGAGACAGGGAGAGAGACAGGGAGAGAGACAGGGAGAGAGACAGGGAGAGAGACAGGGAGAGAGACAGGGAGAGAGACAGGGAGAGAGACAGGGAGAGAGACAGGGAGAGAGACAGGGAGAGAGACAGGGAGAGAGACAGAGAGAGAGACAGGGAGAGAGAGGGAGAGAGACAGGGAGAAAGACAAGGAGAGAGACAGGGAGAGAGACAGGGAGAGAGACAGGGAGAGAGACAGGGAGAGAGACAGGGAGAGAGAGGGAGAGAGACAGGGAGAAAGACAAGGAGAGAGACAGGGAGAGAGACAGGGAGAGAGACAGGGAGAGAGACAGGGAGAGAGACAGGGAGAGAGACAGGGAGAGAGACAGGGAGAGAGACAGGGAGAGAGACAGGGAGAGAGACAGGGAGAGAGACAGGGAGAGAGACAGGGAGTGAGGTTAAGAGACATAAATTGCCCTGAGACGAGGTCTGACAAAAGATAGTGCTTAACTTTAAATAAATGAAAAAGATTCCAGACTCTGAAGAAATGGAAAGCCATTTTTGGAGGGCCACGTGAGCGAGACTTTCCGAACCGAAATTCGACGCGTGAGGTGCGAATCTCAGCGCGAGGGTGTTGAGCCGGGCACGAGAGGCAGGTGGACAAATAAAATCGAGAATTCGAGTGCCCCCCTTACGCGTGCTTTTTTATTTCGTTAGTTCGTTACACTCCCGCCCCACGTAAATGTGTTAAGCCGCTGGTCCAGGGGGCACTTGACTCTCGGGCATACCAGCCTCCCCACAAATAGGGTCTCAAAGAATTAGCAGCCACAAGCTTTCAGCTATCTCTTGCAGAGGAATCTAGCGAAAGTAATTGGCATCTGCTAAGCCATCTGTGCCTGTGCGACTGCTAACTTGATTTGCCAATAGAGTGCAAAGTCTGTTGGCAAATATGAGTCTAATATGCCATAATTACCCGGATAAGTCCGCTGTTTACCCTGGGGTGATGAGCAATGTGCACGCAGCTGAAATGCTTGCAATTTTGTTCCAGAATCGATCATGGCGCTCAACGGAGCATCTGGGCATGGATGGCGCTAAACTGTTTATTGATGGCGCTTAACTGTTTATTGATGACGCTAAACTGTTTATTGATGGCGCTAAACTGTTTATTGATGGCGCTAAACTGTTTATTGATGGCGCTTAACTGTTTATTGATGACGCTAAACTGTTTATTGATGACGCTAAACTGTTTATTGATGGCGCTAAACTGTTGATTGATGGCGCTATACTGTTTATTGATGACGCTTAACTGTTTATTGATGGCGCTAAACTGTTTATTGATGGCGCTTAACTGTTTATTGATGACGCTAAACTGTTTATTGATGGCACTAAACTGTTTATTGATTACGCTTAACTGTTTATTGATGACGCTCAACTGTTTATTGATGACGCTATACTGTTTATTGATGACGCTATACTGTTTATTGATGGCGCTAAACTGTTTATTGATGACGCTTAACTGTATATTGATGGCGCTAAACTGTTTATTGATGACGCTTAACTGTTTATTGATGGCGATAAACTGTTTATTGATGGCGCCTAACTGTTTATTGATGACGCTAAACTGTTTATTGATGGCGCTTAACTGTTTATTGATGACGCTAAACTGTTTATTGATGACGCTAAACTGTTTATTGATGACGCTAAACTGTATATTGATGGCGCTTAACTGTTTATTGATGACGCTAAACTGTTTATTGATGGCGCTAAACTGTTTATTGATGACGCTAAACTGTTTATTGATGGCGATAAACTGTTTATTGATGGCGCTAAACTGTTTATTAATGACGCTAAACTGTTTATTGATGACGCTAAACTGTTTATTGATGGCGCTTAACTGTTTATTGATGACGCTAAACTGTTTATTGATGGCGCTAAACTGTTTATTGATGACGCTTAACTGTTTATTGATGACGCTCAACTGTTTATTGATGACGCTATACTGTTTATTGATGACGCTATACTGTTTATTGATGGCGCTAAACTGTTTATTGATGACGCTTAACTGTTTATTGATGACGCTAAACTGTTTATTGATGACGCTAAACTGTTTATTGATGGCGCTTAACTGTTTATTGATGACGCTAAACTGTTTATTGATGGCGCTAAACTGTTTATTGATGACGCTTAACTGTTTATTGATGACGCTCAACTGTTTATTGATGACGCTATACTGTTTATTGATGGCGATAAACTGTTTATTGATGGCGCTAAACTGTTTATTGATGACGCTAAACTGTTTATTGATGACGCTAAACTGTTTATTGATGGCGCTTAACTGTTTATTGATGACGCTAAACTGTTTATTGATGGCGCTAAACTGTTTATTGATGACGCTTAACTGTTTATTGATGACGCTCAACAGTTTATTGATGACGCTATACTGTTTATTGATGGCGCTTAACTGTTTATTGATGACGCTATACTGTTTATTGATGGCGCTAAACTGTTTATTGATGACGCCTAACTGTTTATTGATGGCGATAAACTGTTTATTGATGGCGCTAAACTGTTTATTAATGACGCTAAACTGTTTATTGATGACGCTAAACTGTTTATTGATGGCGCTTAACTGTTTATTGATGACGCTAAACTGTTTATTGATGGCGCTAAACTGTTTATTGATGACGCTTAACTGTTTATTGATGACGCTCAACTGTTTATTGATGACGCTATACTGTTTATTGATGACGCTATACTGTTTATTGATGGCGCTAAACTGTTTATTGATGACGCTTAACTGTTTATTGATGACGCTAAACTGTTTATTGATGACGCTAAACTGTTTATTGATGGCGCTTAACTGTTTATTGATGACGCTAAACTGTTTATTGATGGCGCTAAACTGTTTATTGATGACGCTTAACTGTTTATTGATGACGCTCAACTGTTTATTGATGACGCTATACTGTTTATTGATGGCGATAAACTGTTTATTGATGGCGCTAAACTGTTTATTGATGACGCTAAACTGTTTATTGATGACGCTAAACTGTTTATTGATGGCGCTTAACTGTTTATTGATGACGCTAAACTGTTTATTGATGGCGCTAAACTGTTTATTGATGACGCTTAACTGTTTATTGATGACGCTCAACAGTTTATTGATGACGCTATACTGTTTATTGATGGCGCTTAACTGTTTATTGATGACGCTATATTGTTTATTGATGGCGCTAAACTGTTTATTGATGACGCCTAACTGTTTATTGATGGCGATAAACTGTTTATTGATGGCGCTAAACTGTTTATTGATGACGCTTAACTGTTTATTGATGACGCTAAACTGTTTATTGATGGCGCTTAACTGTTTATTGATGACGCTAAACTGTTTATTGATGGCGCTAAACTGTTTATTGATGACGCTTAACTGTTTATTGATGACGCTCAACTGTTTATTGATGACGCTATACTGTTTATTGATGACGCTATACTGTTTATTGATGGCGCTAAACTGTTTATTGATGACGCTTAACTGTATATTGATGGCGCTAAACTGTTTATTGATGACGCTTAACTGTTTATTGATGGCGATAAACTGTTTATTGATGGCGCTAAACTGTTTATTGATGGAGCTTAACAGTTTATTGGTGGAGCTAAACTGTTTATTGATAGAGAAAAATTGTTTATTTATAGAGGCAACCTGCTTATTGATAAGAAATAAACTGTTTATCCATGATGCAAAACTGTTTATTAATGGAGTTAAACTGTTTATTGATGGCGCTAAAATGTTTATTGGTGGAGCTAAACTGTTTATTGGTCAAGCTAAATTGTTTATTGGTGGAGCTAAACTGTTTATTGATGACGCTTAACTGTTTATTGATGGCGATAAACAGTTTATTGATGGCGCCTAACTGTTTATTGATGGCGATAAACTGTTTATTGATGGCGCTTAACTGTTTATTGATGACGCTAAACTGTTTATTGATGACGCTAAACTGTTTATTGATGACGCTAAACTGTTTATTGATGGCGCTAAACTGTTTATTGATGACGCTAAACTGTTTATTGATGGCGATAAACTGTTTATTGATGGCGCTTAACTGTTTATTGATGACGCTAAACTGTTTATTGATGACGCTAAACTGTTTATTGATGACGCTAAACTGTTTATTGATGGCGCTAAACTGTTTATTGATGACGCTAAACTGTTTATTGATGGCGATAAACTGTTTATTGATGGCGCTTAACTGTTTATTGATGACGCTAAACTGTTTATTGATGGCGCTAAACTGTTTATTGATGACGCTTAACTGTTTATTGATGACGCTAAACTGTTTATTGATGACGCTAAACTGTTTATTGATGGCGCTTAACTGTTTATTGATGACGCTAAACTGTTTATTGATGGCGCTAAACTGTTTATTGATGACGCTTAACTGTATATTGATGACGCTAAACTGTTTATTGATGGCGCTTAACTTTTTTTTTTGATGACGCTAAACTGTTTATTGATGGCGCTAAACTGTTTATTGATGACGCTTAACTGTTTATTGATGACGCTCAACTGTTTATTGATGACGCTATACTGTTTATTGATGGCGATAAACTGTTTATTGATGACGCTAAACTGTTTATTGATGGCGCTTAACTGTTTATTGATGGCGCTAAACTGTTTATTGATGACGCCTAACTGTTTATTGATGGCGATAAACTGTTTATTGATGGCGCTAAACTGTTTATTGATGACGCTAAACTGTTTATTGATGACGCTAAACTGTTTATTGATGGCGCTTAACTGTTTATTGATGACGCTAAACTGTTTATTGATGGCGCTAAACTGTTTATTGATGACGCTTAACTGTTTATTGATGACGCTCAACTGTTTATTGATGACGCTATACTGTTTATTGATGACGCTATACTGTTTATTGATGGCGCTAAACTGTTTATTGATGACGCTTAACTGTATATTGATGGCGCTAAACTGTTTATTGATGACGCTTAACTGTTTATTGATGGCGATAAACTGTTTATTGATGGCGCTAAACTGTTTATTGATGGAGCTTAACAGTTTATTGATGGCGCTAAACTGTTTATTGATGACGCCTAACTGTTTATTGATGGCGATAAACTGTTTATTGATGGCGCTAAACTGTTTATTGATGACGCTAAACTGTTTATTGATGACGCTAAACTGTTTATTGATGGCGCTTAACTGTTTATTGATGACGCTAAACTGTTTATTGATGGCGCTAAACTGTTTATTGATGACGCTTAACTGTTTATTGATGACGCTCAACTGTTTATTGATGACGCTATACTGTTTATTGATGACGCTATACTGTTTATTGATGGCGCTAAACTGTTTATTGATGACGCTTAACTGTATATTGATGGCGCTAAACTGTTTATTGATGACGCTTAACTGTTTATTGATGGCGATAAACTGTTTATTGATGGCGCTAAACTGTTTATTGATGGAGCTTAACAGTTTATTGGTGGAGCTAAACTGTTTATTGATAGAGAAAAATTGTTTATTTATAGAGGCAACCTGCTTATTGATAAGAAATAAACTGTTTATCCATGATGCAAAACTGTTTATTAATGGAGTTAAACTGTTTATTGATGGCGCTAAAATGTTTATTGGTGGAGCTAAACTGTTTATTGGTCGAGCTAAATTGTTTATTGGTGGAGCTAAACTGTTTATTAGTGGAGCTAAATTGTTTATTGGTGGAGCTGAATTGTTTATTGGTGGAGCTGAATTGTTTATTGGTGGAGCTAAATTGTTTATTGGTGGAACTGAATTGTTTATTGATGACGCAAAACTGTTTATTGATGGGGCTTAACTGTTTATTGATGACGCTAAACTTTTTATTGATGGCGCTAAACTGTTTATTGATGACGCTTAACTGTTTATTGATGACGCTTAACTGTTTATTGATGACGCTAAACTGTTTATTGATGACGCTTAACTGTATATTGATGGCGCTAAACTGTTTATTGATGACGCTTAACTGTTTATTGATGGCGATAAACTGTTTATTGATGGCGCTAAACTGTTTATTGATGGAGCTTAACAGTTTATTGGTGGAGCTAAACTGTTTATTGATAGAGAAAAATTGTTTATTTATAGAGGCAACCTGCTTATTGATAAGAAATAAACTGTTTATCCATGATGCAAAACTGTTTATTAATGGAGTTAAACTGTTTATTGATGGCGCTAAAATGTTTATTGGTGGAGCTAAACTGTTTATTGGTCGAGCTAAATTGTTTATTGGTGGAGCTAAACTGTTTATTAGTGGAGCTAAATTGTTTATTGGTGGAGCTGAATTGTTTATTGGTGGAGCTAAATTGTTTATTGGTGGAGCTAAATTGTTTATTGGTGGAGCTAAACTGTTTATTACTGGAGCTAAATTGTTTATTGGTGGAACTGAATTGTTTATTGGTGGAGCTGAATTGTTTATTGGTGGAGCTGAATTGTTTATTGGTGGAACTGAATTGTTTATTGATGACGCTAAACTGTTTATTAGTGGTGCTATACTGTTTATTGATAATTCTAAACTGTCTTGCTTAGCAGTTGTCTGCCAAAATAAACTTTGTTTTAATGCGTCTACTTGCAGTAGAATATTTCTGCTTATTTCAGTCTCATTTTATGAATCCGAACTTAAAATCCAATTTAACTTTGAATCCTGTTTCAGTTGAATAAATTCTTATTAATAATTATCAAACAGACAAGCTGTACAATTTTTATAATCTGGAGTTCATGCGACCCGTTTGTGAACCCTCGTTCAACGTTGGTGTTTTAAAGAAAATCCAAAATGCCTTCTGATACCTGGGCTTATGATTAATAAAAAATTGGAGGGCTTTTATCAGGTGAGTGCCAGGGTTTCTGCAGCTGGTGCAGAGGTCTTATCAACAGCGGGCAGCCCAGCAGGTGGTCTCATGATCGCTGCTTGCCACTTCTGTTATCTCTTCAGTGCCAGCCGAAAACTTTTACTTTTTTCTGTTTTCTGTTTCTATAAAATCATGCTTTAAGTTATTCTTCAGAGTTGTGAAAGCAAAGCGCTTTTTAAAACCCGAATTAAATTGTTTTGTTTTCCAAAATCCTTTTGGAATTTTAAAAATTGCATTGAGTCAGTTTGGCGACATGACTGCCAGCAATCCTGGCTGCAGATCCATTTTGCTGACTCTGGTGCTGCTGTTCTCGTGTTTGAGTGGCTTATGGTCTGCTGATGCAGCAGGTGAGGCTGAGAGGCTTTTGTTTTATCCGTGGGAGTTGCTTATTGCTGTAGTAAAACTTGCTTTTGTCAGTGGCCGATAGAGGCCGAATATTCTATCAGCGATAGAAATAATCAAATTGAACTATTTGTTATTGAAAAGTTGACAAAAACTATTCTGGGTTAAAAAAAGCGTTTGTAGTTTCAGCGGCCTTCTACTGTAGCTTAGTATCTGTTTACTGTAGCTTAGTATCTGTTTACTGTAGTTTAGTATCTGTTTACTGTAGTTTAGTATCTGTTTACTGTAGTTAAGTATCTGTTTACTGTAGTTTAGATGTCTGTTTACTGTAGTTTAGACGCCTGTTTACTTTAGTTTAGACGTCTGTTTACTGTAGTTTAGACGTCTGTTTACTGTAGTTTAGACGCCTGTTTACTGTAGTTTAGACGCCTGTTTACTGTAGTTCAGGCGGCTGTTTACTATAGTTTATACGTCTGTTTACTGTAGTTTAGATGTCTGTTTACTGTAGTTTAGACGCCTGTTTACTGTAGTTTAGATGTCTGTTTACTGTAGTTTAGACGCCTGTTTACTGTAGTTTAAACGCCTGTTTACTGTAGTTTAGACGCCTGTTTACTGTAGTTTAGACGCCTCTTTACTGTAGTTTAGACGTCTGTTTACTGTAGTTTAGACGTCTGTTTACTGTAGTTTAGACGCCTGTTTACTGTAGTTTAGACGTCTGTTTACTGTAGTTTAGACGCCTGTTTACTGTAGTTTAGACGTCTGTTTACTGTAGTTTAGAGGCCTGTTTATTGTAGTTTAGTATCTGTTTACTGTAGTTTAGTATCTGTTTACTGTGGTTTAGACGTCTGTTTACTGTAGTTTAGACGCCTGTTTACTGTAGTTTAGACGTCTGTTTACTGTAGTTTAGAGGCCTGTTTAATGTAGTTTAGTATCTGTTTACTGTAGTTTAGACGCCAGTACGTACAATCACCGTAGTTTTGACTTCCATCCATCCAACCAACAGACTCAGGTGAGCTGCAGCAGCAGCAACTGTGCAACTTCGGCCTGATTTGCGAGTTTAAAAATTGGCCGAACAATGCTGATAATTGGCATCTGGGCGGCTACTCGGCTCAGTCAGCATGGCTGCCGTCCAGTGAGTCAGTTTTTCTCTACTGATAGTAGGCGATATTGAATATTAGTGGATTTCTTTAGAGAATTGCCTGAAAATAAATGAGCGATGCTTATATAAGGATAGGTGATCTCCCCTGAAGGTAGGTGATCTCCCCTGAAGGTAGGTGATCTCCCTGAAGGTAGGTAATCTCCCCTGAAGGTAGGTGATCTCCCTGAAGGTAGGTAATCTCCCCTGAAGGTAGGTGATCTCCCCTGAAGGTAGGTGATCTCCCTGAAGGTAGGTAATCTCCCCTGAAGGTAGGTGATCTGCCCTGAAGGTAGGTAATCTCCCCTGAAGGTAGGTGATCTGCCCTGAAGGCAGGTGATCTTCCCGAAAAACCGGAGATGCATGCTGAACAACTTAGAAAATCCGGTGGACAGTTGCAGTTGTTAAATCCTGCATCAATGACTGAGGGATCCTGATGTTGAACCCATTTGACAATGAATCACACGACAGTTATATCTACAAACCAAATAAATCTAATCCCGATTCCTCATCCCAACCCCAGCCTCCGTAGCCCAGCTGATGACGGAGTCCACATCAGAGAGCGCTCTGCACATTGCTAAATCAGCAATCGGTAGCAACTGCATCACCTTCCGTTACTGGCTGAGCAGTGCTGAGTTGAGCATCTCGGTTAGGCAAGCCTCGAGCGGGAGGAGGCTGCGCCGGATGATGTTGTGGCAGCAGCGAGCCGATGATGGAGATGACAACGACTGGCAACAGGGCCAGTTGATGCTGGATGCTGAGGCTGGTGACTCAGCTGAGGTGAGTTGAATTTAGTTGAGAAGAAAAAACTCTCTGCATACTACTTAATAGTGGAAGTACTGTCAGAAGCTGCATCATGCTACTTTCAGTAGTTTTTCTACTTAAAATAACTGAGTAAATTAACCCTAAAAATTACGCCGAACACACAGCTGGTCATCGCAGGTAGCGCGCTGCTCAGCGGTCGCAGGTCCGTGGTTCGAATCGCTGATTTGGCCATCCGCAAAGGCGGCAGCGTCGGGGAAGTCGCCGACTGTCCGACGATGCCGCCGCAGGCTCCCGCCGCTGTCGCAGTTCCCGCCGTCGTGAGGTTTGGCGACATCGGCGGCTTCGACTGCGACTTCAACGACAACTTGTGCGGCTGGACAAACGACCCCGACGGCGACTTCAACTGGGAGAGAGACCGACTGATCACCGGCAACACCGTCATCACCGCTGACAGCACCGGAAACAAAGGTTCGCCGTGTACTTTATTTTCTCTGTCGGACTTGTGATTTTGCTAGTTTTAAATATCGCTTTACTAAGTAATTTTCGTTACATATCGGATTATCACTAGATCGGTTGGATGATTGAAATGAAATTTTACCCGAGAAGGGCAAACAAGAAAATACTCATCTAGTAATTGCCAGCTAGATTGGAATTATTATCTTCTATTGCACTACTTATACTGTTCAGTAGTTGCATACGAACATTGCAATCTTTTTTATTTTATCGTTAAACTCATTGCAGACGGCAAGTACATGTTTCCTAAGCCCGTGGGCCCGTCCAGCGGAAAAAAGTGCCGCCTGTTAAGTCCGACATTCGACGGTACCCAGGTGTACTGTCTCAGCTTCTTTTACTACATCAACTCGAACTTTCTCGCGGGCATCAATGTCTATTGGGCGAATGGCGACACCTTGGGCGAGCCGATATTCAGCATATTTGAGGAGAAAGACAAGCGCTGGTTCGAAGCTCGATTGAACCTGTTCGGGGACTCGAGTCGGTCGGACAGGAATCGCATTGTGTTTGAGGGTGTCGGAGGTCGCCTGAGGATTGTCACTCTGGCGTTTGAGAGGACAGCCCTGACTAGAGGGTCCTGCGATGGCGACGGTGAGTTTAGCGATTGGGCGGTGTGTTTATTCTTTGGGCTGATGTGTTTATTCTATGGGACTGGTGTGTTTATTCTATAGAACCGGTGTGTTTATTCTATGGGACCCGGGTTTTTATTCTTTTGGACTGGTGTGTTTATTCTATGGAAATGGTGTGTTTATTCTATGGAACTGGTGTGTTTATTCTTTGGGACTGGTGTGTTTATTCTATAGAACCGGTGTGTTTATTCTATAGAACCGGTGTGTTTATTCTATGGGACCCGGGTTTTTATTCTTTTGGACTGGTGTGTTTATTCTATGGAACTGGTGTGTTTATTCTATGGGACTGGTGTGTTTATTCTATAGAACCGGTGTGTTTATTCTATAGAACCGGTGTGTTTATTCTATGGGACCCGGGTTTTTATTCTCTTGGACTGGTGTGTTTATTCTATGGAAATGGTGTGTTTGTTGTATGGGGTTGGTTTGCTTATTCTATGGGAGTGATGTGTTTATTCTATGGGACTGGTCTCTTTATTCTATTTAAATGGTGTATTTATTGTATGGGATTGGTGTGTTTATTCTATGGGATTGGTGTGTTTATTCGATGAGGCGGGTGTGTTTATTCGATGAGGCGGGTGTGTATATTATTTTTGACTGGTGTGTTTATTCTATGAGACTGGCCTGTTTATTATATGATAATCGTGTGTTGATTTTGAGGGCTGGTGTGTTCATTCTTTGGAATAATGTGTTTATGCTTGTATTCTACTGAGCACTGGTGTTTTAGTTTATAGTAGTGGTGCGTTTATATATAATTCTATTAAACAAATAAACAGCCTTGCCACCACCACAACACGCGCAGCCACCACCCCAGCTCCCGGCCAGCCCGACATCAACTGCGACTTCGAGCTTGGCAAGTGCAACTACTGGAACCAGCAGCTGCAGGGATGGAGCCGAAGCTCCGGGCAGCTGGCCATCGAAGGCACCGGGCCGCAGACGGACCACACGACTGGGAGCCGGAATGGCCACTTCATGTTGTTCAACAGTTCCAGACTGTCCAGGCTGTTCACCCCGAGGTTCAACTCGTCGGGTGGCCACTGCTTGAGCTTCTGGTTCCACGCGTACGGCCGCGATGTTGGTCCGTTCAGAGCGCTGACCTACCAGAATGCCAGCGCGCCTAGTAGGCCACCTGTGTCCGCAACCATCTGGGAGCTCAACGGTCCACGTGGCAACCTTTGGCTGGAAGCCAGGTCGGATGTCACAACTCAGGGAGACACCTTTGTGAGTTCACGCGGATATTGCTTGGTATTGATAGATAGTTGTCACTCCACCAGTCCTTAGCTACCACTCTACCAGTCCCTAGCTACCACTCTACTAGTCCTTAGCTACCACTCTACCAGTCCCTAGCTACCACTCTACTAGTCCTTAGCTACCACTCTACCAATCCTTAGCTACCACTTTACTAGTCCTTAGCTACCACTACCAGTCCTTAGTTACCACTCTACCAGCCCTTAGCTACCACTTTACCAGACCGAAGCAACCACTTTACCAGACTAAAGCAATCACTTTACCAGACTAAAGCAACCACTTTACCAGACTAAAGCAATCACTTTACCAGACCGAAGCAACCACTTTAATAGACCGAAGCAACCACTTTAACAGACCGAAGCAACCACTTTACCAGACCGAAGCAACCACTTTAGCAGACCGAAGCAACCACTTTACCAGACCGAAGCAACCACTTTACCAGACTAAAGCAATCACTTTACCAGACTAAAGCAACCACTTTACCAGACTAAAGCAATCACTTTACCAGACCGAAGCAACCACTTTACCAGACCGAAGCAACCACTTTAGCAGACCGAAGCAACCACTTTACCAGACCGAAGCAACCACTTTACCAGACTAAAGCAATCACTTTACCAGACTAAAGCAACCACTTTACCAGACTAAAGCAATCACTTTACCAGACCGAAGCAACCACTTTAACAGACCGAAGCAACCACTTTAACAGACCGAAGCAACCACTTTAACAGACCGAAGCAACCACTTTATCAGACCGAAGCAACGACTTTAGCAGACCGAAGAAACCACTTTATCAGACCGAAGCAACGACTTTAGCAGACCGAAGTAACCACTCTACCCATCCTTAGCTACCACTACTAGTCCTACCTCAACCAGTCTTTAGTTACCACTGACCGTCCAATGCAAACAACCCAGTGTAATGCATCAGTCAACCTTCATAAGTTCATTTGGAATCGTACCTATATACTTATTTATAACCTGCTATTTCAGATCATCTTTGAAGCGGAGTCAGGTCGAGGGCCGCTGAATAATATTGCAATTGACGACGTGTCTCTGCATAATGGCGCCTGTCCTTTTCCGGGTAAGTCAGACGGAGATTTTTTAGCTGCAATAATGGACGTTGCAAGCTATATACTGTACAAGCTGCCTGTACATTAAATTAAGCAACAATTACTCTGAATATACCACTTGATGCCTTTTGGGATATCAGACATTGCATCAATGGTAGGGCGCCACTGTCTTTTGGTAGGGGGCACTATATCTTCGTAGGGTGCCACAATCTCTTGATTGTGCCACAATCTCTTGGTAGGGCGCCTGAATCAAATAGTTGACAAAAGTTGAGCTCCTGTCGTTTGTTGAGTTTGTTTACTTTTTTAGATACCATTTTGTCCCATTTGCCAACCACAATGAACTCGAGAATGTTCCCTTTTCTGCACAGGCGACTGCGACTTTGAGCAAAGCATGTGCGAATGGCGATCACTGACTCGAATCCGTCAGAGCTGGGTTCGCTCCAGCGGCGCGGCTGAATACGACACAGGACCGCAGGTGGACCACACCACCGGCACCGCCGACGGAAGCTACATGCGTCTAAGTAGCCGAAGTCCGGCCGCTTCAGGAGACGACGGCGTGCTGCAGTCTCCGGTGCTGCATCAGACTGGCGCCGCTTGCATGACTTTCTGGTACACAATGTACGGCCGTAGTGTCGGCACCTTGCAGGTGTCGCTGACTGTCGTGTTTAGCGATGGCAAGCAGACGACCACTTTGGCATGGGAGCTCTCCGGCGGCCGAGAGCGGCAGTGGCTGTACGGCCAGATCCCCATACCGGAGGACACAACCTTCCAGGTGGAGTTTCGCGGCGTGATCGGCCAACCGCTCTACGGCGATCTGGCCATAGACGATGTGTTCTTCAAGCGAGGCTGGTGCACCGTGCAGCCAGTGGAGGCGGATCGCCTGCCGTCGACAGGAGTGACGAGCAGCACGGCGCTGCCGACAACTACAAAGAGTAAGATTTGTATTTTAGCCTACTGCTGACGGACAGTAGTGTATGAAGTGTCTGTATAGGATAGTATTGAAAAAACTGTCTAAACCTACCCACGCAATATTAACAGCTCCGAACATCAACGACTGTAACTTCGAGACTGGAATCTGTTCTTGGACGCAGGCCGGAGATGACGACTTTGATTGGACTAGGAACAGAGGTCCTACACCTACTGCCGGCACTGGACCCACTACTGATCATACGACAGGGACTGGTACGTTACTTAGCATTCGAACTTTTGTTAGTTCGTAACGTTGTGCAAATATGTGAGGGTGTTTTATGCATCGGTAGCTAAGTGTTTGTAAGAATGTCATTGGGCGAAAACTTTTCAATTACGTTTACAAAGCACAATGCACCTAGTTGTACTCTGATTCCTGTAGATACACTGTATCTTCCTCTGTATCTATCTATCTGTATCTTTCAGCGGACGGCTGGTACATGTACATCAGGTCCAGCTATCCGACAATCCCAAATCAGAAGGCCAGATTGCTGAGTTCAACAGTGCAGCAGACGCAGAGCGGTCAGCTCTGTCTAGAGTGGTGGTACCACATGTACGGCTCAGTTACTGGTACGCTTAAAGTTGGAACTAACGTGGATCAGAGCTCGAGCAGCATCAATGCCACACTTTGGAGCCGATCTGGGGACCAGGGAGACACCTGGCGACTGGGTCGGGCCTTAGTGGAGGGCTCCGGTTCCTATCGGCTGGTGATTGAGGCCGGCTTAGGTGCACGAAATCACCTGAGTGACATCGCCATCGATGATGTGGCCGTGTACAACGGAAACTGCCCGTGTAAGTGCTGGCTTTATGTCTGTCTGTCTGTCTGTCTGTCTGTCTGTCTGTCTGTCTGTCTGTCTGTCTGTCTGTCTGTCTGTCTGTCTGTGTGTCTGTCTGTGTGTCTGTCTGTGTTTCGGTCTGTCTGTCTGTCTGTCTGTCTGTCTGTCTGTCTGTCTGTCTGTCTGTGTGTCTGTCTGTCTGTCTGTCTGTCTGTCTGTCTGTCTGTCTGTCTGTCGGTCTGTCTATATAAACACGTTTTAGTACAATAACCTAGGGTTAGAGCGTCGGATTCACGACAGAAAGGGCGGAGTTCGATTCTCGACTCGCTCAGAACAGTTTGCGTATTTAAGTAAGACTCTTAACTCTGCATTTATTTAGTTCACCCAGCTGTAAAATGGGTAATAGCATTAGCTGGGGTAATTGAGGGTGTGTGTGGCGACCCCCCATTCCTTGGACTGAACAGCCGCACGCAGCCTTCAGATGCGCCTGGCAATATCTGCGGCTGAGCTGCCGATTGCACATCTGTCAATTAGGGCAGATGTAATCAATTATTGTTATTATATAGTACAATAAAATTTTCAACTTATGCCGTTAAATTTCGCAGTCACTCCGGACTCCTGCACTTTTGAAGCTGATGACAGCATGTGCGGCTACTATTCGAATCCGATCAGCGGCAACTTCACCTGGCGCCGGCAACAGGGTCCGACGCAGACGAAGAACACCGGCCCGTCGGTTGATCGCACGACGCAAACTTCTAACGGTCACTACGCTCTAGCGTCCGCCGCTGGTATCGCTTCTGGCTTGGCAACCAAGCTCATCTCGCCGCTACATCATCCATTGAGAAGCGTTGGCTGTGTCCGATTTTTCTACCACATGTACGGGGCTCAGATGGGAACTCTGAGAGTTCGAACCAAGGTGGAGCAGAATGGCGAGTCAGATCCCATCTTTGAGCTCAGCGGCAACCAAGGTGACACTTGGTTCATGGGCAGCGCTAGCCTCGAGGGCTTGAGCGCCGGCTCATGGGTGCTCATCTTCGAGGCCGAAGTTGGAAGTGGAATCCTTAGCGACATTGCCCTGGATGACGTTGTGGTCTCAGAGAAGCCGTGTCCGGAGTTATTCAATTGCGACTTCGAAGATGACCTGTGCCAGTGGAGTCACAGCGATACAGAGGACTTTCGCTGGACCAGACAGGCGGGCCATGTCGGCCTGACCGCTCCGGGACCGAGCGTAGATCACAGCACGGGTTCAGTTTTCGGCCACTATATCCTGGCACCCATCGGATTTCCGCTCGAGAGAGGTAACAAAGGATGGCTAGTCTCTCACTTCTTCACTCTGGCTAACGATGAAGTCAAATGCATCAGCTTCTGGTACTACATGTCTGGAGACGAGATCGGACGGGTGAGCCTGTTCCAGCGCAAGGTGGACAATCGAGCTAGCACGGAGCCGCTGTGGACCCTGGCCAATGACCAGGCATCGGACTGGCGATCAGCCAGTCTGACTATCAGACCGATGCCAGACTCAACAGACGCAACTAGGTACGAGATCGTGCTGGAAGCCATCCTGGGAGCTGCTGGTCGAGGCGACATTGCAATCGACGACTTCTCCAGCAGAGAAAGCGTCTGCGCAGTTACTCCAACAGAGGCTGATCCAAAAGTGCAAACAACCGGAACAACAACAACACCGCTGCCAACAACAACGTTTCGTTGGGAACAACAGAACCCAGACATTGACTGCAACTTTGACTCGAACTGGTGCAAATGGCGGAGAGACTCCAAACTGTACTTTACCTGGCAGCGGGCTCGCGGTGCGTCTAGTCAACTGCCGACTGGACGACAGCCGACCACACCACTGGCGATGGCTGGTACGCCCTGGCCGATTCCAGTATCAGAAGTCCAGGGGACAAGGTCGCATCTTATCAACTTACTTTAGTCCTGAGTCGTACGATCGCTGCTTCCAGTGGTATTACTATTTGTACGGCCAAGGCATTGGCTCGCTGAATTTGTACCGGCAAGCGTCAGGGAGCAGTTCAATTGGCTCAGCGATTTGGGTGCGACGGAAGACTTCTATTAATGGCTGGATGCGCGGATATTACACAGTGGAAGCTGGAAGCGGAGAAGAATTTCGGCTGCTTCTAGAAGCGGTGATCGGAAGCAAAGAAGTTGGCAATATTGCAGTAGACGATGTGCAGCTGTACAATATGCCCTGTTCTCAGCTACGAGAGCCCCTGAGATGCGACTTTGAGGACAAGAACTTTTGCGGATGGACTTCAGATCCGTCAGCCGAAATTCAGTGGAGCCTGGTCGTGGTCTATCTACGGGATCGGGAAGTCATTACACCGGTCCCACAGCAGATATGACCTACCGCTCTGCCGCAGGTACCTATGCCTATGTTGACTCGCGCCAGGGCGAGTACAGGAGAGCTCGACTGATCTCACCGGCTTATTCTCTCGGCAGCTATTCCTCTTGCGTGCGCTTCCACTATCACATGTTTGGCGTCGACATGGGAAGGCTTTCACTTTTCCTAGCCCGAGATCCGGCCAGCGACGTGAGCAGATGGGTGCTGCTGGCTTCCCACAGCGGCAACAAGGGAAATGTCTGGCTACCAGCTGAAGTGACAGCAGTCACGGGGACAGGAAACTTCTATTTAATCTTCGAAGGCTTTACCGAAGGTCGAGTGTCCAGCAACATGGCGATCGATGAAATTTCAGTCGAAAGTGGCGCCTGTCCAAACCCTGGGAACTGCGACTTTGAGCATGACGAATGCATGTACGAGAATGATCCGAACGCCGAATTCAACTGGAATCGAGTTCAAGGTCGTGGAAAAAACAGTCTTGTTTCACCTCAGAAAGATCACACTATGGGGACAATCTACGGACACTTTATGGATATTGAAGCGTTAGGCCAAAATGAAAATGACAGAGCCATTCTTGTTTCACCTGAAAGGCCAGGTACAGAGCGATATAGAGGTCACTGTGTGACTTTCTGGTACTGGATGTACGGCAGGGACGTTGACAGATTAACGGTTGGTGTGAGGTCAAGAACATCTGGAGTAAACTGGACTCAGCCGAT